>JAANDH010000987.1:12991-25393 GCA_011799765.1 Nymphaea thermarum
CCGATGAGGCGGCGGCTGGCGCCGGTCAGACGGCGACGACGAGCGGAAGAGAAACCACCCGCTCTGATACCATGTTAAATCTCAGGAGAGAGAAACTTGATTAACATTAAAGAAGCCCTAACTCCTCTTTATATAGACTAGAGGAGAGGGAGAAGTTACACGCAAGTCATTAAAAGAAACCCTTATTACATAAGTACCCCAACACTCAATATAAACATGTCTTAACATGTACCATATTATAAAAAATTGTACATTGTTTTTTAATGTTTAAAAAATCTAAAAACTTGAAAAAATAAATAAAAATCAGGAAAAATAAGAAAGTATGGTTTTTATGAAAACTTGTTATAAATAGTGCTGATACATAAAATTCATCAAATTAACATAACATAATCATAATTCATAAATCATTACACATCATGGAATATGTTTAAACTTTAAACTTAAAGTCTTTACAACACCAAATGAACTTGTTCAATGCAAACAACAAATGAAAAATATCATCTTCTTGTCATTGTTCAGATTTATTCTCATCGTCATTTCATTTCAATCATCTTTTTCAACTTCAACATCCTCACCAAAGTTTACAGGCTCTTTATGATCACCATCCCATGTTCCTTGGATGTTCAACCGCTCAAGATCCTACTCTTAAAATATGGTGGATGGTTCTTCTTCAACTCATGAATTCAACACATTAAGTTCTTCAAGTTTATAAGATCAACTTGAGATCTACCCTTGCTGAAATTTTTTTCTAATTGGCTAAAATAAATAAGAAAACATTTTTAATGTATATTATATTGTTCATGAACAAGGTCATTCAACCTTTTACTTCTAGATTGTGCTCTTTTTCTTACTACGGATATTTGTGACAACACTCCAATGTTTTCACATCCATTTGCACTGCATGTGCATGCTGAACTGAGGGTTCTAATTGCAGAACTTCTAAGGTTTGGGCAGTCACTCCAGAATGTACTCCACCACATATCTAAATACAAATAAAACATTATGAGAACTAACGTATAAAATTATTAAAATACAATTATGAAAAATAAAATGAAGTCTTGCGTATAATACCTAAATGCATGGTTGTCCTGTTCAAAATGACTGCATTTCTTCTCATGTTACCTTGACAATTATCATATATTTCCATCCCACGATTGGATGGCATCTTGTATGCTTGACTCAATGACTAATATGCCAGTGCTATCCAACAAACCTTTGTTCACCTCTCTATCCATTAAAACATGGCAGAATATCTTAAAGGCAAGATTTAAATGGTATTCTGCTTACACAATGAAGTTGCTTAGTCCACTTTTGGTTTATGATTCTCCATATAGGCATGTATTACTTATTTTTTAACTTCAAGTTATCTCTAGTGGCCTCTTTGCTTCACTGTAGCTTCATAGAGGTATACAATGGTAAGCCTATCTTTGCTGTCAACAAACCCCAAAATATATTTTAGAATTCTAGAAAAAAAAAAACTTGTAGTTCTCCCTATGTCTTAGGGGAAGTGAAGCGAAACCCCCCCTCCCCCCCCCCACCCACCCACACAGAGAGAGAGAGAGAGAGAGGGTTTTAAGACTTTTGGGGAGGGTTGGGGGCTGCGGATGGAGGGAGGGAGAGATGGAATTTGGGGGAAGACAGTATCAACACACACACACACACACACACACACAGAGAGAGAGAGAGAGAGAGAGAGAGAGAGAGAGAGAGAGAGAGAGAGAGCTTCATTGCCATGATGAGAGAAAGAGATAGCACGTCTGCTGATTTCCAAGAGAGAGACCAGAAAGGGTTCCCCATTCCCATCCTTCGACCCTGACACCCTTTTAAACCCATCTTTCTATTTCTTTATAAAATTACTTAGCTATAACTATATTTAGTTATATTACAAAAACAGTAATTACATTTTGCTTATATTACAAAAACAGACTCAATTTTTTTAAACTTAGGAATTAAAAAACAATTTATATTTCTTTTGACTTTGGCTGCAGACACACACACACACACACACACATGCACACACACACATATAGGTGGTGAAAGTTATTAAAACTTAAAAGTTGGTTTCGGTCACATAATTTAGTAGCATAACAAGTATCATTGAGATAAGTAGGCAGACTGGATGTACCTGAAGGATGCATTTATATGACACCCTCATTTAACATAGTTTTGTGAAAACTTAAATTTTTAATGAGTTTTGAGAACCTGATTTGTGTGTGTGTGTGGGTGACACACCCAACACCTAATTTTCTGTGAATAACCTGGGGTCTGTCAGGTTTTCGACTCTTTGGAAAACCAGGTTTTGTCAAAACTAAGTATTTCTCAAACCCTGTTTTGATGTCACCCAAGCACCCCAGAGAATGCTTTTTTGGAGCCAAAACCAGGACCTCCAAGAGTTTTGGAGTGTCATCCAAATGCTTTCTAAAAGTTGGACAACCCCTCTGATAACAAAACTTTTCTTGGTTGACCACCAAGATTTATCAGTAAGCTTTTCTTGAGTTGTTGTTAGACAGCACCTCTATTAGTTAGGTACCATACATTTTCATGCATCTTGGCTAATGGTGTTTTAGTTGACCTTGCTGATAAATCTTGTGTACAAAGACTTGCAAAAGAGATTTTCAACCGATCATGTTCCAAAACCTGTGCACCATTTCTGTGAGGGTTCATTTGAAGGTATATCTTTACAAAACAATATAAATTTAGGATAATTTTCCCAGGGCAATATAAATTTACTGTAAAGGGAGAGATTTTATACCTTTCATGGAAGAAATTGGAAACCTCTAAAACAATCTTTCATGTGCAAATCTAACTTCACACTGAGTTTGAGAGGTGGGCTTTACTATGATGCTTCATGTGGATTTCAAAGCAAAAATTGTCTTTTGCTTCCAAAATTGGTTCTCTCATCTTCCATCAGTGCATATTTTGCTTCATAATCATATAAAATAACCTGTTTCACAATAAATAAGATGAAAAAAGAAAAACTTACATAATCATGATACCAAATAATTTTACTATATTTTCAGAAACTTATATCAAGTTACCTTTATTTGTTCGTTAGCACAATGCATGGCCTCATATATATAACCTATTGATGGCTTGATGGTTTTTACTTTTTACTATCTAGCTTCTATGGTAAACTTACTAATCGACTCACGACTGCATATATTTCAGTGCTATGATCTATACGTAGATTAATAATAATATATGAACAAATAAGAAATGACAAAAAGGAAGAAAAGGAAAGAAAGAAAAGAAAGAAGTGGAAGAGTAGAAAAAGAGACAAGAAGCAGAAGGGTAGAAAAAGTAGAAATATAATCATTTACAATCAGGTAGTCCAGTATTTTCACTTTGTGTGTGTGTGTGTGACCCCATGAGTCTTTTCCTTTTTCAACTTTAAATTAGGTATAGTGTTCAACATAGTTTTATTTCAGTTATAGATTTTCTACTAGCTCATTTATTATATATTTGTCAGTATATATTTTGTCAATAAGTAGTGTTGCTCTGAAAATGTACGGATCACCTTATATAAATTTTCTAGATTATTGACAATTAGAAAAACCACTTGCACTAAGCACTTTCCAAGTTGGTGGTCAAACAACAACTCAAGAAAAGCTTACTTTGACCAATAGAGGTGCTGTCTAACAGATTTAGATCTTGATAACTATGACAAACAAAGAAGAAATTCAAGTGGATGTACATGCTTAACAACAAGATTACAACAACAAAGCATATAAAGTCATAAAATTAGGCTTATAAAATATAAACAATAGAATATGTAAATAATAAGTGTAGAAACACAAACCACAAGAATAGAGCAAGGAACGAACACACGATGTACGTGGAAAAACCTCAGAACGAGGAAAAAACAACGGGGAAGCTCTAACCTAGGGGCACACCGCAACCCTAGGAGAGAGAAAATTCTTATTCACTTAATCCAACAATTACACATAAGTGAAAATATATAGGGGAGAGAGGAGAAGCCGCTAAGGGTACCGAGCCGTCCTCGGTACCCGCGCCCAAGAGATCCGGATCCAGATATGGATCCGGTCCCAAAACAACATATTTCAACACTCCCCCTCAAGCTTGGCATACATGTCAAACATGCCAAGCTTGCTAACATTTTTCTCAAATTGAGATGTACATAAGGATTTTGTCNATTTCAATCCCCAAAAAATATCTTAATTTTCCCAGATCTTTGAGATCAAATTCAGCAGCCAACGTTTCTTTCATCTTCTTTTTTTCTTCTTCGTCGTCCCCTGTGACAATCATGTCATCAACATAAACAAGAAGAAGACTCACCAGACCATTTCTCTGCTTGATGAAGAGGGTGTGGTCACCATTTCCCTGTTTATAACTATTATTTTTCATCACAACCCTCAGACGTTCAAACCACGCTCTAGGAGACTGCTTGAGGCCGTATAATGCTTTCTTGAGGTAGCAACACTTCCCATCTTGCGCATATCCAGGCAGCATGCTCATATAAACTTCTTCCTCCAGGTTACCGTTTAAGAAGGCATTCTTAACATCTAGTTGATCCATGTTCCACTTCTTTTGCACTGCCAGAGCTAAGATGACTCTCACCGTTTTCAATTTTGCAACTGGGGCAAAAGTCTCAAGGTAGTCTATCCCATATTTCTGGCTAAACCCCTTCGCAACGAGGCGAACTTTATAGCGGTCAACTGTCCCATCTGGTTTGTATTTCACGGTAAACACCCACTTGGAACCAACTAAGTGAGTCCCCTTAGGAATATCAACAACCTCCCACGTACTGTTCTTTGCCAGGGCATCCATCTCTTCTGTCATGGCGTGAAGCCATTTCGGATCCTTCCTGGCATCCTCTACTGTCCTGAGAATAACAGTCATAGAAAGAGATGTAATAAAACACTTATAATCTTTACTAAGCTTGGCATAAGAAACAAATCTTTGAATGGGATGAGAAGTACATGACCTGGTGCCTTTACGCAGGGCTATGGAAAGATCTTCATTCACTTCATTCATTGGACTTGGGTCATCCGGGGAGCTCATAGGATTGAGATTGGTAACATCAACAACCTCCATCACATCTTTCTGCTTCCTGCTGTAGACCTGACCAAACAAATGATCACGAGATTGTGCTTCCATAGGGCCCCCCCTCCATCTGACTGTCTCTGTCCTCACTGACTGTGTCAACCACACTCGGAGAACTAGCCGTGTACTCCAAGAAATCCGTAAACTGAATTAACTGATGCTGAGAATACTCTTCCACTCTCTCACCTAGACACTCCCCCTGAAGAGGATTCGCGGGAAAGTATGCCTCATGCTCATGAAAAGTAACATCCCTGGAAACATATATTCTGGAAGTGCTAGGATCGATACACTTGTATCCCTTTTGGGTGGAGGAATACCCCAAAAAGACCGCTTTGATGGACCTAGGGTCGAGTTTCTTGAGCGTGGGACTATGATCATGGACAAAACAAACACACCCAAACACCTGAGGGGTCAAAGGCCAGGGATTCTGAGTAGGCCACAAAACAGAATAGGGAGATTGACCATTCAGCACACGAGTAGGCATACGGTTAATAAGATGAGCACTAGTGAGAAGTGCATCACCCCAGTACCGCTTAGGGACATGACGTTGAAACATAATGGCCCGGGTGACGTTTAACAGATGACACGGTTCTTCCTTTCAGCCACGCCATTCTGAGGAGGTGTGTAGCTACAGGATGTTTCATGTATAATACCCTTGCTTCGCAAGAAGTCATCAAGGGATTGGGAGACATATTCTCGAGCATTGTCAGTACGAAAGGCCTGAACAGAGGTCTGTAATTGAGTTTCAACAAATGCAACGAAGTTTTTGACAATGCTAGGAACTTCACTACGGTCTTTCAACAAATACACGAACGTACACCGAGAGTAGTCATCAATAAGAGTCATGAAATAATGGAAACCACGACTAGTGAGTATTCCCGAAGGACCCCAAACATCAGAATGAACCAAAACAAAATGATGGCTGGTTTTATTGGAAGAAATAGGATAAGAGGCCCTAACATGCTTAGACAACTGACACACTTCACATGTGAGAGAGTCCAAGGAAACAGAGGTAAAAAGTCGAGGAAACAACTTCTTAATCAACTGGAACGGGAGATGTCCAAGCCGCTCGTGCCATCGCAAGATGGTAGATCTGTCCTCCACACCTGACAACTGTCCACTAGTGGCTGAAACGAGAGCAGAAGCAACCTGCACGGGCAGTCTGTAAAGTCCATCAATAACCGAACCAATCTCAATCTTCGGCCCCGTCACCAAGTCCTGCAGAAAACACCGATCAGCAGAGAAGATTAGATTGCAATTGAGTTCTTTGGTAATACTGCTGACAGATAACAGATTCACCGGAATATTGGGAACATGAAGAGCATTCTGAAGAAGATATTTATTCAACAGGGACAAACTCCCTTTCCCAGCCACAGAAATAGAAGACCCATCAGCCATAGACACGCGTTGCTGCCCGGAAGACAATTTGTATTCTTGAAACATCTTAGGATCCCCAGTCATATGATGCGTAGCTCCGCTATCAACAATCCAATCACCGACCTTGGGAGTCATCTTTTCAGCCATCACGGTCACCAAAGGGAGAAAAGCCAAAAAACAACACCGGGAAACCCTTCACCGGCACAAGAGACAACAGGACAGGGAGCGGCAAATCTGACGGCGACGAAAGACTGACAGCGCCGTAGGTCACCCGCACGCGGAAAAAAACGATGAGCACCAACGGGCAGAAATATCCTTGGATAGAATCACAAGAACGAGAGAAAAATCAAGTTCTATTTAAAAAAGGAACGATAAAGAGAGAGGTAATATCGTCACCGGATTCCCAATCAACCCCAAGAGTGAACAAAAAGTCGATTGGGGGAAACAATCGTCAATATCGCTCGACGGAAGCGATTCCTACTCTCTCTTGGGCTGCAATCTCCCACGGGTAGAAGTTGCACCACACGTTCTCCTTGCTGGAATCACGATGCAAGAGACAAAGCCAACAAGTATCACAGTATAGAAGTGAATAGAAAATCAACTTCGATATGAGGAAAGCCTTCACCCGTAAGACCAATTTAACCCCGGTCTTTCGTAAGGAAAGGGGCATGCGATCGCCGGAGCGCCGGCGGACGTTGAGGCAATCCTCAAGTTACGCTCCTCTCCTCCTTTATGTCCTCTACCAAGTCACGGACCAGCCACCTTTCCTTGCACGGTGGGCGCAAAAAAAAAAAAAATGGAATCAAAGATCAACCAAGCAAGATATTGAAGGTAAGAGGCGGATGCACTTCACCGGATTTGCAAAAAACCCCTAGGAAGTGACGTGAATAGGGGGAGGCAAGCCTAGGAAGCGCCTAAGCACGCATATCTCCCTTCTTCTCCGGGAAGCAAGACGACGACACCGGCAGCAGCGGCGATCGTGGGGGCAGCGGAAGGAACTGGACGGCGCAGAAGATGACGACACAAAACCCTAGGCGAAAGCGCGGATCTCGAGGCGGTGAGGATCCCGAGATGGCGGCGCGGATCCCAAGGCAATGTCATGGATCCCGAGGTGACGGTGCGGGTCTCGAGACAACGGTGCGCATGGATCCCTAGACGGCGGCGCGGAAAACACGAACGGCGAGATCACGACGAAAAACACCAATAGATCGCATACGGCGGCTCTGATACCATGTAGAAACACAAACCACAAGAATAGTGTAAGGAACAAACACACGATGTACGTGGAAAAACCTCAGAACGAGGAAAAAACCATGGGGAAGCTCTAACCTAGGGGCACACCGCAACCCTAGGAGAGAGAAAATTCTTATTCACTTAATCCAACAATTACACATAAGTGAAAATATATAGGGGAGAAAGGAGAAGCCGCTAAGGGTACCGAGCCGTCCTCGGTACCCGCGCCCAAGAGATCCGGATCCAGATATGGATCCGGTCCCAAAACAACATATTTCAACAATAAGATTTAGTCCCACCCACCTGCTGTTCCATATAAAATTTACAAAAGTAGAGATGTACATGCTTAATAACAAGAGTACAACAACAAAGCATATAAAATCATAAAATTAGGCTTGTAAAATATAAACAATAGAATATGTAAATAATAAGATTTAGTCCCACCCACCTGCTGTTCCATATAAAATTAACAAAAGTAGAGCCTGTAAATCATTATGTGTGCAGCTAGGCAGGCCTGGGCATTGAATACAGTCTCATTGCCTAGAACCTTTAGGCTCGACCATAGTTGGCAAACCCATGACTTGGGGTCGGATTCTCTGAGGTCACTAGGTCAGGAAGTTGACTTGACAACTTGGCTGAGTTAGGTCATTAATTTTTACTGTATACTTTTACTGCAACTAGATAAAGAAGGCAAGTCTATTGGGACGTGATGCTTGATTTTTGCCTTAGATAAAACTTAATAACATGTAATATGAGTGTTTTGTGTACATGTTTAGTAAGGTTAGTGGTTGGATGTCTAAAAAAGCAATGACTTGGAGAGAAGACAACTTTAATGTGCATTTATTTTCTGCTCTCTTGTCATTAGCAAGTTGCTGAGAGTGAACGCAGATACAAGTTTACAACATGACAAAAACCACTTTAAAATCATCACATATTGATATACATTTCACAATTTACAATATACCAAACTTCAGGTTTTATCAATACGAGATAAAAGCATTACCTGTAATTAGTTGATGATCTCTGTCAACTCAAGCGGGTTCTGACTCGTGACTCAGTAAGTGGACGGTACCAGCTGTGACTTGAGCGATTCACGAGTCAGATTGGCGAGTTTGCCAACTATGGACTAGACAATGATCACCAGCTGGCACACCTATACTGCTAGGTGCACCTTTGTCTAACAGCTTTGAGTTTTAATTGGTACATATCTCTTTTTACTTTTTCATTGATGGTTGGAGTAAAGTTCTATTTTTCCTTGTAATTCAAACTTTAATGCTGTATAGATACCCTGCTTTAGGCAGTCAGAGGCGGGGAATGTCTGACCTAGTTGCTAATGGATCTGGAATTTATTTGCTTTATTGTCTTCAAACAAATTCAAGTGTCTAGTGTAATTAGGATCTAGCTAGATATCTGTTCTCAAGTCTAATGTCTGGAAAAAACCGCAATGATAAAACAGACTAGGTTGCATAGTTGAGTAACTTAAACACATCTGTTAGTTGTGGCACTGGCACTGTCAGGTCACTTGCTTTTACGGTTTTACCAAGTAAAAGGTGATTCATAAAATAAAATGATTCAATCAGCATCGTAAAGGAGCTTTCCTCTAACCAAACAGCTTCTGATCTTATATCATTCCTCCGTCATCTGGATGGGGATATTGTCCATATAGAATTGGTGCTGATGGGTAGGTTTTTATTTTCTTTTAATGAATTTGCAGCTTCATAGGCCTGAACTGGCATTGGCTTACTGCGATCGTGTATATGAGAATATGTTATGTCAAACTGGGTCCACAGTGTTCAGTAACATCTATCTAATGCTTCTGCAAATATATCTCAACCCTGAGAAGTCAACAAAAGAGAGTGAACAACGAATGCTGAATTTGTCTTCATCTCAAGTTCCAGGAAGCCAGAAAGTTGGTGCAATTATTAGAGGTAAAGGCGCGCGTGGGATGAAAAAGATTGCTGAAATAGAAGGTGCAGATGACTTGCGTTGGAATGCAAGCAGTACTGACAGTGGTAAGAGTGATGTGGATGGAGATGAAATAAACAAGGAAGTTGGCTTTATCATGACTGATGAGGCTATAGATCTGTTAAGCCGGAAATGGAATCGGATAAATGGTGCTCAAGCTCTTAGGCTCCTGCCAAAATACACCAAGCTGCAGGTATGCTTTTAAAATCTCAGTAGGTAATGCTTTAATAATTTTGGTCAACTTTGAAAATTTCTGGAAATTGTTGGCAACGATAGTTCATATGAAATAAGCGAATAAAATAAGAATAATATGAAACCTAAAAAATGAGTTTGAGCTAGTGACCTATGTCACATAGGTGTTGCGGGTGCTGGAGCGGCACATCCCAAAAAATTTAGGTGTGACGGTGTGGTGATGGTATTTATTATTATTATTAATTATTATAAAAGCAAATATATAGCTATATATTTTAATGACATGAAAGTTGAAACTGAAGATCATTCTAAACAAGCAAAAGCAGACACCGAAAAACAACAAAATATAAATGGGAAAATAGCAAAAACAGCAAATGTGCAAGTTAATAAAATGAAACTAAAAGTCATGCTAAACAAGTAAAAACAAGACATGGAAAAATAGCAAAAACAATACATGTAAGATAATAATTTAATAATATGAACTGATTTAAGCATAGAATAGAAAAATAAAGCACCCGTGGGCCCGTGGCCATGAGTGGTTAGTTGAATCGATGATACAATGGAGACAGAACATGGAAAAACAACAAAATGAAATAAGGCTGAGAAGTGCTGATGGCAGAAATCAAAAAACAGATAATTGAAGTAAAGAGCTTGTTTGGGGGTTAGGCCACTTACCCTTATTCCAACAAAGTGGTTATATACAAGGGAAGGCCAAACACAAAGGATTGACCCAACCCTTCACAAAAAAAATGATATAGAACATAGCCTACAAGTTATGTATTTACATATTCAAGCCTTGAAAATTAGTCATGAAGGTCATTGGCATGATCCATCATCAATCGTCCTATGTCAACTGTAGCAGCATCCTGCTCCACAGAAATTCTCATATGAAGTTGATCAAAACACTTGGTCCAGCCTGCATTTGGCCGTTGTCCTTCCAGTCTTTGTCTAATTTTCCTCACCCAACCTTTGATAGGGGAAACAATTGCATAGTCACCACCATATTCCTTATGGAATCTGAGGATGCTCTCCAAGACTTCCATTTCTCCTTCATGAATCCTTCCACGATCCTTGATATTCATTACACAACCCAGTTGCCCATTACCCACATAGCTCAAGCCAGCTATTTTCGGTCCATGTTTGGTATGAGCTCTAACAATGTTAATTAACCTACAATTTCTATTAGAGCTGATGGTGTCTTCACTGTATAGCCTAGTCTCCATCTAAATTCTCAGTTTAACTTCTGTCTCAAGAGGCCACTTGACAGAGAAAAGCTATCCATGCAGCTCCTCCAAACTTCTCTTTTGAACCTACTAACTTGGGGTTCAAGACTGTCATGGAAACATCTGATCCTAAGGCATCACATATTTCAGCAAACAATTAAGAAGGTCATCCTCCAACACCAACGCTTCCACTTCCCCGATATCCTTGCTTGCAGCTATCTCTTGAACTCGTGTACAATCTCGCCTTGGGGAAATTTAACTCTACCAAACTTTGCAGCAATATACCTTCAAACTTTCTTTGCTAGCTTACATTTTATCAAGACATGGGCATTTGTCTCCTCACCACAACGACAAAAGAAACAACGGTTTGCTAGTTGAATCCCAGCCATTTGGATCCTATTGAGGGTGGGTAGCCTACCTTCACAAGCAATGTAGGAATACCAGCAACTCTTGGATGGGACGTGGCTAGTTCAAATCTTCTTCCGCCACCAATCTCTAGTACCTCAGACTCTACACTTCTTGAAAATCTCTCCTGCCTTGAAGCTCTCCTTACCACCATCACTCCAAAGTATCATAGTCACAGGAAACACGTTTTTTTCGAAAAAATGCAAAAAAAAAAAAAACGATAAATTAAATGGCCATTTAAAACTAAAAAAAACGTGTTTTTTTTTTAAACATTAAAAACGAAAAAACACGTTTTTTTCACATTTGTAATGTGTTTTTTTCACTTTTTTTATTTTTTAATGCGAAACAATTTTTTTTTGTTCATTTTCTATTTTTTATTTGTTGCAAATGTACTTATCTTTTGATGTTTGTGTTATTAGTTTCTCACTTATTTTATCTTGCCTCCATTTTTAGTTTTTTTAAATTTTTAAAAGTTTATCGTATTTTTTTTGTTTTTTTCAAGCTGGTCGTATTATACTCGAAAGAACCTCGCCGTTTAAAACTCTGAAACGTTATTTGTGACTGTTGCGTGCAGCCATGGGAGAGAAGAGAAGAGAACGAGAGAGAGAGAGAGAACTTTTTCGTGTATTCTAATCTGCCCTAATCTCACGTTAAATGAGAATAGGGTAAAATAACAAATTACAAAAGAAGTCCACAACTAGAACACTAATTTGTAAAGAGTTGTTCCTAAACTTTTAAATATTTAGAAACACCACCTAACACAAATATTTATTCAACACTCCCCCTCAAGCTGGAGCATAGATGTTAATCATGCTCAGCTTGTCACAACATCTAGAAAACTCTGCAATAGGCAAGGCTTTAGTGAAGATATCAGCGGCTTGATCTTCAGAGGCTACATGTATAGTGGAGATGATTCCCTCTTGAACCATATCACGAATATAAT
>JAANDH010000987.1:27973-49130 GCA_011799765.1 Nymphaea thermarum
CTTTTGCTTGAGAAAACCCTAGATCGAGCCTAATATGCACGTTCAAACTGTCTTGCCCTCAAAACTCTCCACGAGAACAGAAGAAGAAGAGGAAGAGGAAGAGAATGATCAAGGTGAGAGATAGGTTTCAGTCCCAAGAAAGGTTGGGCTCTGATACCATGTTGCGTGCAGCCATGGGAGAGAAGAGAAGAGAAGAGAAGAGAACGAGAGAGAGAGAGAGAGAACTTTTTCGTGTATTCTAATCTGCCCTAATCTCACGTTAAATGAGAATAGGGTAAAATAACAAATTACAAAAGAAGTCCACAACTAGAACACTAATTTGTAAAGAGTTGTTCCTAAACTTTTAAATATTTAGAAACACCACCTAACACAAATATTTATTCAACAGTGACTATAGTCCAAACTAAAGCATCCTCAGTATCCCTTAGCCTAATGTTAGCTATGAACACTCCAACATGCGTAGCAATGGCATGGGACAGACATTAACACGAGTTTGCTCTTGAATACTGATTTTAAATTCACTACAAATCATCACATATCCATTCCCATCAACTCTATCGATGAGCACTTGCCCTAGCCATCGGTCAATCCAAAACCTGATCCGTTCTCCATTTCCAACTTTCCACTCAATTTTGTTTTAGATCCAGCTCCATCCTCATCGCAGTCCTTTCCAGCCCCAGCTTTGATTAGGAGATCTTTTGAGTGTCCAAAGATTGAGAAATCACATATTTATCTTTAAACATGTTAGCCCAAGGATCCCCACTGGTCAGAAGTCGACAACACCTGCTGGTTAGCTGTTACGTTGAAGAGTAGGGAAGGACGAGAGGAAGGAGAAGAGAAGGGTTGCAACGTAAGTTTCTTACTGCTGCACCTCTTTACATTAGATTAATAATAAGCTTAGGGTTAAGACTAACCCTTTACATAAAGAGTCCACTAAAATATTAAAAATTCAGAAAGCTACCTAAAACAAAGAAACAACTCATTTTCTCAACACTCCCCCTCAAGCTGGAGCATAAATGTCTATCATGCTCAGCTTGTTACAACACTTCATAAAATTGGATATTGGAAGAGCTTTAGTAAATATATCTGCAGGTTGGTCTTCGGAAGCAACATACTCAGTAGAGATAATCCCTGTTTGGACCAAATCTCTAATGTAATGACAATCAACTTCAATATGTTTGGTTCGTTCGTGGAAGACCGGATTATTTGCTATGTAAGTAGCCGCTTTATTATCACAGTGCATTTTTATAGGCAACTCAACCTGAATTCCAAGGCCTTCTAGCATGCCTTTCACCCATGTTATCTCAGTGGCTGTTTGAGCCATCGCTCGATATTCTGACTCTGCACTCGAACGAGCAACAATGGCTTGCTTTTTACTTCTCCAAGAGACTAAGTTACCACCAACAAAAATACAGAATCCCGTAGTGGACTTTCTATCATCAACTGAGCCTGCATAATCTGCATCTGAGTAAGCTTCTATTTGAATAATGAGTTGCTTCTTCTAAATAATAAACCTTTTCCAGGAGAGCTTTTTAGAAATTTCAATAATAACATAGTTGCATCCCAATGGGCTTTCCTCGGCTTGTCCATAAATTGGCTTAGTTTTCCCACAACAAAAGATATATTAGGTCTAGTAATTGTTACATATAGTAACTTCCCAATGAGAGACCGATATGATTTGCTATCAACAGGTTCAGATTTATCATCATATAAGTGAGTGCGAGAATTCATAGGTATAGGAGCTGGTTTAGTTCCAGCCATACCTGTTTCTTGAAGCAAATCAAGAACATAATTTCTTTGCGAAAGGACGAGGTCTTCTTTGCTCCTTGCCGCTTCTATCTCCAAGAAGTAACGTAAAGAGCCAAGGTCTTTAGTAACAAAATGTTGTTGCAAGTACTCCTTTGTGTCCTGTATTTCTTGTTCATTGTCACCAGTCAAAATAATATCATCCACATATACCACCATAACAACTATACTGCTGGAAGTCCTTTTTATGAACAATGAATGATCTAGAGGTGATCTCTGAAACTCAAACTTAGACACAACATCACACAACTTCTGAAACCATGCTTTGGGACTCTGTTTCAAACCATATATTGCTTTCTTTAACAGACATACATTGGTACACTCCCCCTGTTTCTCAAATCCGGGTGGTTGCTGCATATAGACAACTTCAGTTAAATCCCCATAAAGAAATGCATTTTTAACATCGAGTTGGTACATGTTCCAACCATAATGAACCACAACAGAGATGATGAGCCGTATAGTGCCCAAACGTGCCACAGGAGAGAAGGTTTCAAAGAAATCAACACCATATGTTTGTGTGTATCCTTTTGCTACCAAACGTGCCTTGTAGCGCTCAACTGTACCATCTGAGTTGTACTTGATAGTGAAAACCCATTTCGAGCCGACAATATCACAACGAGATCCCAAGTGTGACGAGATAATAGAGAATCCATCTCCTCCTTCATAGCCTGGTGCCACTTAGAGTCCAACATAGCTTGTTCGTGTGAAATAGGAATGGAAGTAGCTGACAAGGCATCAATAAATTTGCACATATGATTTCCAACATGAGCTGTACTAACAAACTTGGAAAGAGGATGAATTGTACATTGTCTAATTCCTTTACGCAGAGCAATAGGTAATTCATCAATAACAGGAGCATTAATGGAACACTCAGGTATGTTATGTAATTCAAAACTACTTACCTCTTGAGAGCAAGATGGTGCTGGGTCATTAGATGATGGATTTCTTCTTGAATATGTGAGAGGAGGATCTTTGAACCGTGGAATGGAGGGTGAAGATGAACAAGGAAGCGACTCAAGAGGAATTGGAGGAATTAGGAGTGGAACTGAAGATGACATCTCAGACTTTGAATTCGAAGGACCTGCAAGAAAGAATGGAGATGACTCGAGAAAGGTTACATCGGCACTGACAAACTCTCGATTGGATGTAGGATCAAAGCAACGATAACCCTTTTGATTTTTAGAGTATCCCACAAACACACATTTACTTGCTTGAGCAGCTAGTTTATCTCGATTAGGACCAAGTTTGTGGACAAAGCATGTGCACCCAAATATACGTGGGGGTAACGAAAATAAAACTCTATTTGGGTATAGAATTTGTATTGGAATCTTGTTTTCTATGGAGGATGATGACATTCTATTTATTAGGTAACATGTAGTCAAAATTGCATCCCCCCAAAATTTTGAAGGCATATGAGAATGAAGCATGATGGTACGGGCTACATCTAACAAATGGCGATGTTTTCTTTCAACTACACCATTTTGTTGAGATGTGAGGACACGTAAAATGGGGCACAATACCAAGGGATTTATAGAAATCAAGTAAATGAGAGGATTTGAACTCGAGAGTATTGTAAGTGCGAATAACCTTGACACAAGAATTAAATTGAGTCTTTATTTCCAATATGAAAGATTTCAATATACAAGGAGCTTCAGTTCTATCTTTCATCAAAAACACCCAAGTGACACGGGAGAAATCATCAACAATGGAAAGGAAATAACGAGACGACAACCGACTTGGAACCCGACTAGGTCCCCAAACATCAACATGAATTAAATCAAATAAACATTGACTAGACTGACTTTGACTCGATGGAAAGGAAGCACGACTATGCTTGCCCAATTGACAAGCTTCACACTCTATAGACGTTGTGGAAGAGATTTGAGGACACAACAACCGAAGTTTTGGGAATGACGGATGACCCAATCTGAGATGCCACTGAAAAGCACTTGAAGTAGAATCAACATGGAATGACGCCTCGGGAAATGTATCCAAGATGTATATTCCATCTATCTCATGGCCTCCACCAATCTTCCTCCCAGTCGATAGGTCCTGAAATACACAAGTACCCGAGTCCAAAATCACTCTGCAATTCATCTCTTTAGTTAGCTTGTTTACAGATAACAAATTCTTCGGAAATTCAGGAGCATATAATACATCGTGAACATGTAAAGAAGGAGAAAGAAGAACATCTCCACGTCCTTCAACAGGTGATAGTCTTCCATCAGCCAGACGTACATGTTGAGGAGAATCAAATTTCTTCAGGTTTGAAATACTAGTATCTCCACAAAAGTGTTGAGATGCTCCAGAATCAATTATCCAACAACCTTTAGAAGAAGTAGTGTTACCTGCAGAGTACGCTGAGCTTGTGACAACTGTAGATGCCGATGACGTAGAAGGAGTAGCATTAGACCTGTGCTCCATAATTAAATCAATTTCAGCAGGACTTAAATTAAGAGATGTAGCATCTACTGAAGCAACAGTGGGATTCGCCTTAGGAGCCAAAGTGATAGGACGTGTGTTTGGAGTAGAGCTGGATGAAGATGTCACAAACGGAGAAGTGGATGTGTTAGGTTTACCCACTTTATTCCAGCACCTATCCTCTAGGTGACCAAGACGACCACAGAAAGTGCACTGAAGTCTTCCACGTCCTCCAGGGCCTCGGCCTCTTCCTCTACCACGGGAAGAGTATAGACCACCTCTTCCTCCTCCAAATGAGGCAAGGGCAGATGACTGCATGTTGTTCGAGGATGGAGGAAGAGTAACAGCCAGTCTGTTTAGTCTATTGAAGGCCTCATCAAGATCAGGAAAATCAGAGCCTGTAAGCATTTGAGCCTTGGATGCAGAATAATCAGAAGATAGACCAGCAAGAAATTTAACCACAATCATTTGCTCCATGTGAGATTTGAGACAATGCTTACAGGGTGGTTTTAAGGAATTCATCTTTTCATAAGCAAACTTCAACTTTGTAAAATACTCTGTCAAATCCATGTCCCCTTGTTGCATTTGTAACAATTCTTGTTGAACCTGTAAAATTTTGCTGATATTTTTATCTTGAGAATACGTTTGCCGAAGTGAATTCCACATATCTTTGGCTGTATTATAATAACAGAGTCCTGCTGCTATGTGGGGCTGAGTGCTATTCATAAGCCAAGCGCTAATAATGTTGTTTTCTTCCTCCAACCTAGAGTATTTACCCGTTTTTTCAACTGGTTCGTCCTCTTCTAATATATATTTCTTCCCATGTCCGACGACCGACAACATGAATGTTCTCCTCCTGAAGAGGATTCTCACCAAAGTGAGAGGCATGTTCCCAGAAGGTAACATCCCTCGTAACATAAACTCGACCAGTGACGGGGTCAATACATCTGTATCCTTTCTGAGTAGGGGAATACCCAACAAACACACATTTGATAGACCTGGGATCAAGTTTCTTAATATTGAGACTGTGATTATGTGTAAAACACACAGCCAAAAACACGAGGAAGGAGTAGAAATTGTTGACGATTGCCAGGAAGTAACGAATGAGGAGTCCGACCATTCAGAACACGATTGGGCATGCGGTTGATGAGATACGCACTAGTAAGAACTGCATCACCCCAATAATGTTTGGGAAGATTTCTCTGAAACAAAAGGGCTCTGGTGACATTAAGAAGCTGGTGATTTTTTCTTTCAGCCACCCCATTTTGTGGGGGTTATAACTACAAGACGTCTCATGAACAATCCCCATTTTTCGAAGAAAATCCTCAACAGACTGACACATATACTCACAGGCATTATCGTACCGGAAGGTTTCAATATTTCCACCATATTGAGTGTGCACAAGAAGAATGAAAGTCTTATATGATATGAGAGACCTCACTGCGATCATTCAACAAGTACACAAAGGTAGCCCGAGAGAAATCATCAATAAAAGTGATAAAATATTGAAAACCTTGATGGGTATGAATTCCCGAAGGCCCCCACACATCCGAGTGAACCAAGGAAAAAGCTTCATTAACACAACTAGTAGAAATAGGGTACGAAGCCCTCACATGTTTGGCAAACTGACAAACATCACAAGAAATCAAAGACAAATTGAAAGAAGAACACAAGTCGGGAAACAATTGTTTCAAAATTCCAAAAGGTAAATGCCCAAAACGTTCATGCCAGTACAAGAAGGTTTGAAGACAATCTTCTCTTCGTTTTTCTGTCTTGTTGATCGCTGTCATAAGAGCCGTAGCCACACGTATGAGAAGACGATATAGGCTATCAGAAGCCAAACCAATCCCAATCCTCTTCCCTGTCACCAAGTCTTGCAAAACACAACGATTGGCAGAAAAAATGAGTTCACAGTTCAGTTCTTTAGTAAGTCTACTGACTGACAAGAGATTTAAGGGAAACTGGGGGACATGTAATGCGCCCCCGCACATGAAATTTGTCCAACAAGGACAGAGTCCCTTCGCCTGCCACAAGGTAGATGAACCATCTGCAAGAGAAACTCGTTCCCTTCTCGAAGATAACTTATACTCATGAAACAATTTTGGATTATCTGTCATGTGGTGAGTAGCACCACTATCCACAATCCATTCCCCCACAGAAGAGTTACCTTTATCGCCAACAACTGCAAGAGCATGATTAGCCTTAGTCTCCTCTGATGTCTCGACCTGGTTGACATCGATCCGGCCCAAGTAGGCCCTCAGTTCACGAATCTAATCAGCCGAAATGGAGAGTTTTTCTCCACTAGATTTGGACACCTCAGACACAAGCGTCTTCCCAATAGAAGACCTTCCTTTGTTTCCTTTCTTCTCTGGATGAAGATCCCAACAATAATCCACGGTATGACCAGTCTTCTTGCAGTGGGTGCATTTGCGAAGAGATCTAGTCGGGCCTCCAGGACCACGACTCACAATAATGAATCTCTCATGATAGGGCACGAGATCCCTCTTGCCTTCATTTGTAACCAGCCTTCTCTGTTCTTCCGCTTCAACACAGGAGTACACATCCTCAATACTGGACACCTCTCCTGAATTCAGAATCTGGCTTCTAACACCTTCAAATTCATCATTTAAACCAACTAAAAAGAGGAACACCATGTTTTCCCATTCCTGAGCGACATGAAGCGCCTGATCTTGGGGACAATGCCAAGGAATATCAGAATGATAGTCAAGCTCTTCCCATTTGGCTTTCAAAGCCCCATAGTAATCTGCAACAGAAGAATTCCCTTGTCGAAGGCCATAGACAGTCTTCATTATTTGGTAAGTACGAATTGCCGTTTTCTTTTGTTCATGCATTTGCTCTAGGACCACCCACATGTCTCTTACAGTCTTCTTCCGAAGGATAAGGGGCTGAATATCGGCGGAGACGGAGTTGACAATCCAAGTTTTCACTTGATTATCCTCAAGGAACCAAGTGTGCCACGCACCACTTGTTCTTGCTGGTTCAGGGTTGCTTCCATCGATATAGGCCATTCGACCGCGGCCAGCAATCCCCATAGTCATTGCAGGCGACCACGAGAAATAGTTCTCCTTTGTAAGTCGAAGATTGATGACCTGAATGGGAACATTCTCAGTTTTAGAAGCACCGATTTCAGTTTGAGTTGTGTTAACGGTCGACGAGGTGGAGGCTGCCATAATCACAAACCAGTTCGACAAAGACCACAGGCGGCGATAAACAAGAGAGGCTCCAGTGACACTGGAAGACAGCAGTCGGCGTCAAGGAGCAGGTTGCGGGACAAAGGAATACCACAGAAGCAGGGCAGAGGGCGACGGTGCAGGCGAGGCGGCAGACAACGGCACAAGGGCGATAGCGCAGGCGATGGGCGACAGTGCAGGCGAAGGGCGATAGCGCAGGCGATGGGCGATAGCGCAGGCGATGGGCGATAGCGCAGGCGAAGGGCGATGGCGTCACGGGCGATGGTGGCGGAAATGGCGGTAGGAGCGCCGACGGCAGTAACAACGACAGCGGTGGGGGCGACGACGGCGGTGGAGGCGGCGGCGGCAATAGGGGCAGCAGCGACGGTGGGTGAAAGAAACACACCACAATCACCAAAAACGTCCCAAACTTGGGAGCTCTGATACCATGTGGAAACTCGAACAAGGAAAGAAAGAATACGAAGATCACGATGTAACGTAGAAAACCCTCAACAAGAGGAAAAGACCACGGATGAGGAGGAGCCGGTTGCCCACTAGCCGCCAGACTCTCTCTCTCTCTCTCTCTTAAGATTTCATTCACACTTAAGATTAGGGTTACAATGATATAAGTATGCCCTAATTAGGACATACTGGACCGGGTCAGACCCAGACCCAAACCATAAGATCTGCCAACAATATGCATAAATTATTTTGATTTTTATTTAAAAAAACTCTAAAGTTTTCCTAAGATTTTTCAAAAAATATTTAGAAAAACCTTGCCGATTAAAACCCAAGAACGATATTTATGGCTATGGTTGTATGTAATGTTTCTATCTTTTGATTCATTATGTTACCTAACATAACTGTGATGAAAATGATACAATATACTAACAAATAAAAGTATGCTACACCCTTGAAACAGTCACAGAAAACGCGTTTCTTTTTTCGAAAAAAATGCAAAAAAATGCGATAAATTAAATGGCCATTTAAAGCCTTAAAAAATGCGTTTTTTTGAAAAAAATTTTAAAAACGAATCAAAGCGTTTTCTTTCACTTTTTTCAGTTTTTTTAAGCCAAACAATTTTTTTTTTTTTATTTGTTGCAAATCTACTTATCTTTTGATGTTTGTGTTATTAGTTTCTCACTTATTTTATTTTTCTCCCATTTTTAGTTTTTTAAAATTTTTAAAAATTTACCATATTTTTCTCATTTTTTTCAAGCTCATCGTATTATACTCGAAAAAAAACCTTGCCGTTTAAAACTCCGTGATATTATTTGTGTCTATGCTTCGAACTGTTCGCTTCATATTATTTCCTTCACCATGATCCTGAAGCATTAGATTTAAACAGTGGGCATAACATGGGTTCCAATAAAATGTCCTATAACGTGCTGCTAACATTTCACCTGCACTTTATAATTTGCTGCATTATTTGTGATAAGGTCCAACTTCTTGTATAACTTTATAAAAAATCTCACAAAAAACATCAACAATCTTAGGAGTATCAACCAAATCAATAGATTTTAAGAACATTGTACCTAAGGAGCAATATACAATGAAGCTTACCAATGTTCTGTTCTTGATGTTCGTCCACCTGTCTGCCATTATACTGCATCCTGTGTCTTTCCAGCTGAATTTTAGTTCATCACAATATGCCTTGACATCTTTAGCTGCATTATTAAGAATTTTACCTCACAGTTTATGATAAGCGGCTTAGTCACATGGGTACGGCTAGGAGGGCCCCGTACCCTACCGGTACGGGTACGGTACGGGTACGGGTACGGGGTTGGGTACGGCGGGAAAATAAAAAAAAATAAAAAAAATTCAAAAAAATCTAAAAAAAATCAGAAAAAATCAGGAAAAATCAGAAAAAATCAGAAAAAACTAGTAAAAATCAGAAACATTCAAGAAAAATGTATTTAAAGGAACACCCTTAGCATTTTGTTATTGTTTAAAATTTTTTGATATATATATATGTATGTATGTCCGTGTGTACGGCCGTACCCCCGTACCCACGTTTTTTGAAAATGGCCGTACCCGTACCCGCACCCGTACCCGTACCTATGTGACATAGATAAGCGGGCATTTTATACCCTCGGCCTACAGAAGCGATCACATCTGCTATGGTTTGAAAATTAAAAGAGTTTGCTGTATTAAAGGGAATTGATGTGTCATAGAACCACCTCCCTATAGTATCATCTACTGCGGCAATAATATCCTTTGAACACATGGCTGTACGAATCTCAGGCTGAGCACCTGCAACAACATAAATGGGGGAAAAATTCTTGATCGAACCGGATCTAATACTCAACCTGATAGTAGGTACTCTACCGCCACCAGTTCCAATAGTACGAGCTTGAGTCCTGCCACGTCCTTGTGAGATTGTACTTGCACCTCTTTTCTTTGTGGTTGAAGAACCACCTCTATGCATGATGCCTTTCCCTTTATCTATTCCCAAATTGACACCAACATCTTCTTCGAGCTCAATATCTTCACCTTCGCTTCCTCCCTGTTCATATGGGTCCCCATATCCTACATCTGGCTCATGAATTTCCTTTTCAATATTATTTGCTTTCACGACATTAATAAGCTCCAAACATTGGTGCTTGACATTGGGTGGCAATGGGTTCTATTGGGAGCTAGTGCATTGAGCTACATCGTTGTGTGTACCAGCTATATGGTGTTTAAGCGAGAGATCCCTCCTGATATGATTTGCTTACAAAAATTACATGCAACTTTTAACCTATCTTTGGGATTCACCCTTATACACCACTATCATGTAGGGTTTGACATTATATCTTCATGAAACAAGTAAAAACCTACGATTAACTGTAGGAAATAGGAGAGATGAACGATTCAATGGTGAAAATAAGTAATTTTTTTGCCTTCTTGGTGTTAGAAACCAAAAAACCCTCTTTCTCCAAGCTTCCCACTGTTCCCACTACGAAAAAGCTTCTTCACCGACTAGTAGGCTCTCCCAAATCGATGAATCCTCAGTGATTTTTGATGAAAATAAGCAATATCTCTCTCTCTCCCCCACGTCTCTTGGAGTCTTTAGAAACAAGAAGAGAGAGAGAGAGAGAAAAGTGTTTAACTTTAAAACATAACCCCGTAGCGTACAATACGGGCGATATGCTTATGATACACGAGCGTATCGTGTACCGTAAACATACGTATCATACAATATAGGTAACATTGGTTTATGGTGCTTTCAGTGACAATGATTGCTAGATACCAGACCACTTGGGTAAGGGATAAAGACCAGACCTATTAAATTCAAGTTGAAAAGTATTTTAAACAAAATGTGAACCTTCTAATGTGTTTATAAACACTAATTTTGTATAAATCATGCTTTAGTTCAAGCCATTTTGTAAAGATAATTGATTTTTATACTATAAAAAATTTGATGTTATAAGAGCCGTTCATGTTGTTTACTATTAAAAAGCAGTTTTTAATTATCAAAACAACTTACCTAATATGTGTTTCTCATCAAATCCCTCTTAAGATCATATCTGCAAGGTTAGGCTGCCAAAAAAAAAAAAATTAATAAGTAATTTTAATAGGTCTGTTTTCACCTCTTGCCCAAGTGGCCTGCTTTTTACCAAATTTCCTATATATATATATATATATATATATATATATATATATATATATATATATATATATATATATATGTATATATATAGTGCCAACTGGATTTACGCAGATATGCATGCATGAGTGCACAGAGACATTATTTCAATAGTGGTTGAAACTCAGCTTGGGGATTGCTGATATTGATGACTTTTTGTAGAATTTGCTTCCATTTCTTGAACCTCTTTTGAGGAAAACAAGCGAGGGGAGGCGCAACTACTCTGTGGTCAGCAGCTTGCGCCAAAGTGAAAACCTGCAGGTATGCCCTATTAAACCTTGCAGAACTATCTAGGATTGCACATTATCAGTTGCATGCTATGAACATCAAGACAGTGTCATCGCAACAGTTTAGCTTGTTGTGCCATTCTCCAACCCCTTTTATTCTTGTGTTCGTTTATATGTGGTCTTTCTTGTCGTGGGAACATCTGGATTTTGATTTGTTGCTGTCATTGTCAAGGTGAAGGAAGAACTGTATATGAATAGAAAGCAAATGGTGACAATAAGCAGCGAAAGCATGTGTTCACTATGCAACAAACGGATTGGCACTAGTGTTTTTGCAGTATACCCGAATGGCACCACACTTGTTCACTTTGTTTGCTTCAGAGATTCTCAAAATATGAAGGCTCTACGTGGATCACCTGTTGTCAGAGGTGCTTAGCTAGCACCGTGAATTCCAGAGAATGGTTTAGTTGTCCTATTCATTTTGTTCCCAGTGGCTTCAGCAGCCCATGATGTTCGTTCAGTCTCCTTCTGTTAAGGAAGAACAGTATTGGCAACAGCTAAATCTTATGTGCTTGCTCGAATGCCAAATACGTGTCTCCAATTCCAAGCCAACGTTGGAATCCTGTTTCATTTTGCTCAATCAATGATTTGTCTGTGTGTGTGTGAGTGTCTCTGAGTAGCATGTACAATGTCAAGCCGTTGTATTGTCCTTTTTAAATTGCAGTAAAGCATGTGTTGTATAAAACGTTTTGCCTTTGTAATAAATGATATTGCTTTGGTTTCTTTCCAGTTTTAGTTGGCTATTTAGAGGGCATCTGATATGAAGAACCTTATTTTCTTAGAACACGTTTTCAAAATAGATGTTCTAAGAACCATGTTCTTCAAGGAAAGAAGACGGCATTATGTCCATCATTTTTTGAATCTAGGAACAATCACTCTTTTCTTGCTTTGGTTTCTTTCCAGTTTAAGCAAACAATGCTCATTTGACCAAATACCCTCGTAGAGAACTTGTTTATTTCAGCCTCTCTCTCCTCCTGGATCACTAAGGGCATTTTCGCCTGATAGAAAGAAAAAAACTTGGCATTATAATTGGCTGTAGACTCTCCATTCAAACATGGTCTCAATTAAATCCCTCTGAGCTTGGGATTTGACAAAAAAAAAAGTATTTTACCTATAGTATCTCGGGTGCAACAAAAAACAAAAACTCGGAGAGTGCCTTGGAGGTCGTCCTCCAGTCATTCATAATTTCATGTACGCCCAACCACATGATCCTTGGTTCTTCAAATGCTTCCAAATGTTTGTTCTTCAAATATGATTGTTATTGGTTTCTCTGAAAAAAAGTTTTCAAGGCAAAGCAATTTCACGGACGGCAGAAAAACTACTTTTACTAGCCTCGAACTCTACACAGCCAGACGAGTAACGAAGTCTCTTGACCCAAAATTGAATCCCATTTAAGCAGTCTAGGGGCTGCTTTTTACCATTCCACTTGCAAGATCAATCGTCAAACAATATTTGATCCAACAATAGTAGTTGAACATGGATTTATTATTTTTTGTATATGCTCAGGGACAGGTCAAACTAAATCTGGGTAAGGTCAAATTAAATCCAAATACAAAAAGTACATTACCCAACAAAAATTTTTCAATTTTTGTAATGTTTTTTTTTCCAAGTAGTTGGGGGGAGCCACCTCTCCCTCCGCCTGTGCATGGAGGTAAAGGTTAGAATTAAGGCTGGGCACCGGGCCGGGCCGCCGCCGGGTACCCGGTACCCGGCCCGCCACGGGCCCGGGCCTTGGAAAAAGCTGGCCGGGCCGGGCCTGGTATGCCGGCCCGGGTCAGCTCGTTAAAAATTAAAATATAATATTTTTTAATTTTAATATCATATATTTATTATTAATAAATACTATTTTATATTTAAAAATTTATTTTATAAATTTAAAATAATATTATTTTATTATGCCGGGCCGGGCTCGGGTTTCATATATCCAGGCCCGGCCCGTTAAATATTCGGGCCGGGCCCAACCCAGCGGCCCGTCGGGCCGTTCCGGCCCAAACTTTATCGGGCCGGGCCGGGCCCGATGCCCAACCTTAGGTTAGATGAAGGTAAAGGTTATCCTGAACATGCTGCCATATGTGATATGAGATACAGAGAGAGAGAGGAAGTTATTTTATGAAATCCATTTACTAAAACGGATAGGATAGTAATAAACTGACATCTTTTTAGGATTACCATTATATATATATATATATATATATATATATATATATATATATATATATATATATATATATATATATATATATAGAGAGAGAGAGAGAGAGAGAGAGAGAGAGAGAGAGAATGGCGAATCTAAACCTTAGTCACAGAAAACATGTTTTTTTCGAAAAACCATGATAATGACCATTTAAGACTTAAAAAAACCTAAAAAAACCGCATCTTAAAAAAAAATGTGTTATTTTTTTAAAAAAACATTAAAAACGAAAAGAACAGGTTTTTTCATTTTTTCAGTGTTTTAATGCTAAACAATTTTTTTTTTATTTTTTATTTGTTGCAAAACTACTTATCTTTTGATGATTATGTTATTATTTTTTGCTTATTTTATTTTTCTCTTACTTGCATTTTTTAAAATTTTTAAAAAATTTATGAAAAAAACCACACCATTTAAAACTCCAATATGTTATTTGTAAGAAAACATCATTTGGGCCCTCATCTTATCTCTTTTTAATACTAGTTTTTCTACTTTTTTTTTGTTGTGATGGAGGAGGGAAGGAAGGAGTATTCTTTCCGTCAAATGATGGTGGTGCCCAGGTCACCGGCTGGTGCCCCCGACAGTCCCAAACCGCTGGACGGCAACGACCGACGGCCTGGGCACCGCCATCGGCCTTCAGAGGAGGATGATTCTCTCTCCCTTTGAACATATGGGAGGAAGGAAAATCATCCCCTCACAGGTCGACAGCTGCACACAAACTGTTGGTACGTACTACGTGGCTGTCTCAGTTCGTTGGGCGGGGAGGGCCGATGGGTTGGGCGGCACTGGCGTTAGCTGGGAGGAGGGAGAAATCCCCCTCCCCCTTTCCTCAAGGTGAGGGATGGAGCCGGGTTCCTCCCCTTCCATCGCCTGACAGGGGCACCCAAGCCGTCAGCTGCTGGGAGGGGGAGGAACCCTTCTCCCTCCTGCACGCTTGGGAGGAATGGGGAACTCCTTCTGCCTTCTGGCCAGCAGGCACCCCTGAAGGTGGTAGACCGTCCAGCGGCACTGCCTGTTGGATGGCGGAAGGAAAAATTTCATAAAAAGAAGATATGACTTAAAATTTGTAGAAAAACAAATGAAATGAGGCAGATCAAAAAATAAATGATTATCAACCTTTGATGTCTATGGATGTCACCTGAATTTTAGAGGTCGTTGATTGATGTCATTTCCATCACATTAGGATATGACAGATCACATTAGGATATGACAGACAGGATATCATTTTCATCACACTATTGTCTGTTTTATCAGGTGTTCATGTTTTTTTATTTTTATGATCAGTTTTATCTATTATATATGTTCTGTCCGCTATATAAAATTATATCCATATCAAATTTGGTGCATTAAAAGAACACCAAGTCAAACCCCAAAGAAGACATTCAACTGGCAAGTTCAACTTTTTTTCCCTTTTTTTGTGAAACATTGGAAACCAAAAGACAAAATCTTCGTTTTTTAATCAACATAAAAAGATATTTTATGAGCACTTCCTTAAAAGGGATCAATTGGATTATTAAAATAACTACGTTACCTGTTCCATATGTCATGAATATTTATATCTACACGTTTTAAGCAACACACAGACAATCTCACGTTAGATTGGTTATGTCAAAATAGTCTTTTCAAGTTGCAATCAGCAAACATTTGTTAAGAGAATATTGCTTATGGAGCTCGAGGCCTAAACCGACCAGTGACAAACCAAGATTTTTTCCATAGTTGTATCATTAAATAAGATCCAAAGTTGAAGAACATGGTAAAGTTGGCTCTGTGGACTCATGTACCACCTTCATGTCATACATTTTTATGTATATTCTCCTTTTTTATTTCCTTATAATAACTATGGGGCATGCTCTTGGAATATGAAAACCGAGAAAAAGGAATACTAGCGGAAACTAATGTTCAATAAATTGAATGTTCTGAATTAGGGGGCTTACACGTTGTTAACGCATGCAAATCTATAGGCCACGGTTTGTATGACCAGGGGAAGTCCACCAGCCTCTCAACCAACCGAGGCTTGGGCTTCCCTTCTAAGACACGATGGGCAATTGTACCAGAAACCGATATTACATACAAACTAACAAAGTAGAAAGAAAAGAAAACATGCCACAAAGATAGCACTACTCTTTCTTTACCGAACGAACGAAGAACATGAAGTAATTAAACAAGCAACACACTGCCCTTATTTATCCACCCTATGAAATTTCATCAACATTCACACTACAAAGAGCTAAAAGTTCAGCACTAGACTACCAGGCCAAGCAGCCATGGGTGCTCCCACCTCTACTGTCCATCCATTTCAATTTCGATGGAACAATTATATGGCCAGCTTTTGTCAAGAACGGCAGCAACTCTGCCTTCAATCTTTACAGGCTTTAAACAATATTTGTTGACAATATTTACAAATTCATGTTGCTCGCTGCATATGCTTTGTTTCTAACTATAATACAAGTGAAAGAAAGAAAAAGAAAAAAAGCAAAAGCAATTGACACTTTGACATCTGTAAACAGTCTTTGGAGTGAATTAAACTGATGGGCTGAGGCATGTTGCAATGAGATCTGGCACACCATCGAAAACCAAGAATTACATTTTCTACAAATAGCAGGGGCAAGAGAATGAGCTATTGCTTTTTCAGCAGTAACAAAAATGGTCGTTGTTTCTGTCATTTTTTCCTGGCCAATGGGGGAATGACACCACCCCTACTCTACTCGCTTGTTCCTCAAGGCCCAACTTGACACAGAGCCCGTGAACTGCAGCACCTCTCTTTTCAAAATAAACATTTTCTTTACAAAGAAGAGAAATACAATGCGAGGCAAAGAAATCGTACAGCACTGCTAACCCTGTATTTAAGAGAAGGTGAGAATATGATGACTATAAGTGCTCTTCTAATCATGTAAAAGTAAAATCCACAGAACATGAAGTTATTTTTAAACTATAGCCGCAGAATGCCCTCATGAACACAAAATAACAATCAGTTATATTAGTAAGGGAAGCATTGAGTTGTCAATTGAAGAAAAGAGATTAGTGATAACATGTTGCACAGGATCTGTAAGGAGAACCATACAGCTGTGAAAACCTTAAAGAGAAAAAAACGACCAAAGTAGATAATGTAGATCAAGCTCCCCAACAGATTATACAGGAAAGAAATTCGATGAGATCCAACGAAAAACAAAACAAAATGAAGAGGAAAAGATTGTGATGTTGCCAAATAGAACAAATCTTAGAAAGAAAAACAATAGGCAAAAACAAACTTGACCGAAAGGGATCACTTTTTATTCTAGATGAAAAAAAGAATCAGGAAGAAGTTCCAAGACTAAGAACATCAACTAAAGACAACTTTTCGTTCTCCACCAACACATACTAAAAGGGGAAACCAAATACTACAATGGAAAAACAAAGCCAAAATAGAAACAGCCACCTTATTCATCGGTTTCAGGGGCAATAGTCACTCACTCGAGGAAAGATGACGTGAAAGCGGGGAAAACACAAAGGAAACAACCGTTAGAAGAATGAAACAAAACATCGGTGGAAAAAGGAATTGATTCAAGATCGCATCGAATCACAGCTTTTGAAAACGAAAAACCCCAGATTGAATAATCAAGAAACAATCTAACAAACTGATCCATAGAACAAAGGACATATAATCAGAAACGAATATCATAATTTCCTTTTAATCAATACCTCGACTGCGAGATACTCGAGCACGGCAGAGAGGTAGATAGGCGCACCCGCACCGACTCGCTCTGCATACTTTCTGACTTTGAGAAATCGGGCGATCCTACCCACTGAAATGTGCAGAGCGGTCTTCTGTGATCGAGATACCTACTTTGATGACTTGGGTGTCCCATGCCCGCCCTTGGTTCATGTAGAACTCATCCTCCTTCTTCTTTTCCTTGCAGAATACAATAACAGAAGATGCAGGAAACCCTAACCCTGAGAGGAGACGAAGGAGAAGGAGAGAAAGATTATTTATGCTTTGTTTGGTTGGAGGGAAAGGGAGGGATGGAAAGGGAGGGAAAGGAAAGGGAAGGGAAGAGAAAGGGAAGGAAAAAGAATGGAATGGAAAGGAAAGAAAAGAGTTGATTAAAAAGCTTGTTTGGATAAAAAGGAAATGAAAGGAAAGGAAAGACTAAATAGCACATGTATTTAGAAAGGAGGGAAAGGAAAAATTGGGGTAGTGTGGGAGTAAAAAGACTCTTCCACTTCCCTTTCTTTCATTTCCTTCCCAATCCGTCTGATATGGGAGGGAAGAGATTTACACTATACAATCCCTCCCTTTCCTTTCCTTTCCTTTCCCTCCCCTCGCAGCCAAACACGCTTTTCCCATTTCCTTCCCTTTCCCTCCTTTCCAATTAGCCAACCAAACAAAGGAGGGATTGCTCAATCCCTCTCTTTCCCTCCTACCAAACAGGCCGTTAATGACAGTGTTCAAACTAGATTGATCAGCAACAGATTCCACAACTTAAAAATACAACAATCTGTCGATGAGGACGAGGGCAGCTCGGAGCGAGTAAGAGGAGAAGGAGAGTAAGAGAAAAGGGCAATGGCAGCTCAGGGCAGAGATGGAGACAAAGGAGAAGGAGAGAAAGAGAAAGGGTGACGACAGAGAGATAGAGACATAGGAGGAGAGAAAGAAAAGGGCGACGACAGCAGGGGGGGCTAGGTTGCTCTGTTCCACACTGTTCCGAGGGTTAGCTCGGAACAACATGGAACAAAGATAATCTATACTCTCTATCCAATCATCCACTACATCCATCCTGTATTGCAAGTGGTGTTTGATAAAAAAAATCTAATAAATAGGACACACATGTTCCTTTTTGTGTGTCCTATGGCCATCAAACGCCCTCATAGATTCACAGATCAATGACTATATATATTGGGTGTGATGGAAAGTTAAGGTTTGAAATGGGATTGTCCATGTCAAATGTCTGTTTGTTTATTGTCTCTACCACTCTTGTCAAAGACTTTTTTAGAAACAAGCATATCTCCATGGTTGGGTGGAGTTATTTATGGTTCTTAATAGGTTTAAGAACAACAATGATATGATATGGGTAAAGGACTTGTAAACGAATCTTCTCTTGAATATGATTTTAAAATTCATGTTCAAGGGAGTGATGTAAAGAGCTAAAAAAATTAAAAGGAAAGCAAAAGGGAATGGATACAAATTTGCAAGTGGAGATTATGGTCAAATACTTCTAGCTGAAAGAAAAATGCTTGTTGTGCATGGTGGAGAGGCCAGAGTAGGTATTTTAAAACTAGACTCTCCACCAACCTGTGATAAAGCCGTGTTCATCAAAGCCTATGCTACTTGATAAAGGAAAGTAACATATGTGAATGGCATGTGAAAATTGGTTGTAGAAGTTGTGAAAGGAAAGAATAAGCAACCCCTAAAATCAATGTATCTTTGCATCCTCCTCTTACTTGAATCAAAGCATTTATTGGAACTTGAGGCGAGGGACTGGACTCAGGAGAGTGACGGGTCTGGTCCTGCCCTGCATCATTCTCCCATGGTTGGAGAGAAGTTGTCTCCGACGAATCATTGTCACCAGAGTAGGGAAATAGATTAGAAACATTGAAGATCGGCAAAATTTGCCAATCCTCAGGAAGTTCAAGCATATATGCATTTTCAAGGGCCATATTTCCTAGGACTTAACTTACTATAGGTACCAAGAGGACATCGTTCAGGTTGTAGGTAGACCAAAAACTTGTTGACCCACTTTAAAATTTGACATCTCGACGACTCCGATCAACACGAGACTTGTAGGTTTCATAGCTCTCCTGGAGCTTCTGCTTCAGTTGACTATAGACATCACACATATATTCAACAACATCTAGTACCGGCAGAGCATGCTCTCCAGCACCTGGTACTGGGAATAAGTCAACAACATGGTTTGGGGACTGTCCATACACCACTTGAAAAGGAGTCTTTCTATTGGAACAGTTGACTGAGTTATTATATGCAAACTCAGCTTGTGGTAGCACTAAGTCCTAGGTTTTGGTAGTTTCTCAAGTCCCAGGTTTTGGTAGTTTCTCCTACAAGACAACTAAGTAAGTTTCCTAAAATCCTATTAACTACCTCGGTTTGGCCATCGGTTTGGGGGTGGTTAGCACTACTTAATTGAAGTTTCGTATTAAGCAGAGAACATAGGGAACGCCAAAAATGACTCACGAACCTCGTATCTCGATCTGATGTGATTGAACAAGGAAGTCCATGAAACCGTGCCACTTCTTTGAAAAAGTAAGAAGCAACCAATGACGCATCTGTCGTCCTCTTGCATGGAATGAAAACGGCCATCTTCGAAAATCTGTCTACCACAACCATGATTGAATTGGGAAGCCTGATGATGAAATCCATAGAAACATGCTCCCAGGGCCTATCTGGAATAAGGTAGGGGAGTATAGAAACCACTATTTTGACTATGTCCCTTTGTGATTTGACAAGTACGACAACATTGAACAAACTTGATGATATCCTTCCTCATCTTGGGCCAATAGTAGCGTTCATCCATCAAAGAATATGTCTTATTTTGCCTAAAATGACCTGACATTCCATTACCATGGAGTTCTACAATAAGTTGTAATCGTAATGAGTACTGAGGGATACACAACTTATTCCGACAAAAAAGGTAACCATTGTGAATGGAAAATTTAGAGTCCAGGGGTTGAGATGCACTAGAGCACTCAGACCAAATGTGGCTAAAGTCTGGGTCAGCATGATACATGTCCTTGCAACTTTCAAATCCGACTACCTCCACAGACATGGACATCAGTAGGTTGTTCTTTCTACTAAGGGCGTCTGCAACTCTATTGAGCTTTCCTGACTGATGGCGAATGGAGAAAGTGTACTCTTGCATGAAATTAACCCACTTGACGTGACGAGCACTCATATTCTTTTGGCTATGGAGATACTTAAGTGCCTCATGATCTGTAAACAGAACAAATTCTTTGTAGATTAAATAGTGTCTCCAATATCGAAAAGCCCATACAACAGCGTAGAATTCCAAGTCATAGGTGGAGTACTGACATTTTGCTCCGCTTAGCTTCTCGCAATAGAAAGTGATTGGCCTCTTGTTCTGACTAAGCACGACTCCAATTCCAACCTTGGAGGCATCACATTCTACCTCAAATACCTTAGTGAAGTCTGGTAACGGGGCATGAGTCATCTGATCCTTGATATTGCAAAAGGCATCCTCAGCCGCTTTGGTCCACTTAAAAGTCTCACCCTTGAGACACTTTGTGATAGGAGCCATAATGATGCTGAAGTTTCTGATGAACCTGCGATAGAAAGTGGCTAGACCATGAAAGCTCCTGACATCACCTACTGTTCTCGGCGTTGGCCAATCTACGATAGCTTGCACCATAAAGGGATCAGCCTGCACTCCTATGTCTGAAATATTGGATCCATTGTTAAGGTCGACGGCTTGCAGGTCATTGCATCAGTCATTTCAACATATCGTGCAATATATCTACCGATATCAGGTAATTACGAACTGCATATCATTTCATGATGATGGTATATTTCATTTCCTTCATTTTTATTATACATTTTAGTAATCTTTTTCTCAATATGGATTATATTGTATCTCATGAATTGCATTTTGTTTGCTAGGTTTCCTTGATAGTTAAGTTAGGATGACTTTAT
>JAANDH010000987.1:49524-86520 GCA_011799765.1 Nymphaea thermarum
TTTTCATGTGCGATGTTGTGCACATATTTTGAATATAATGGTACAAGATGGGTTGAGTGCCATTAAAGATGAAATCAGTAGCATTAGAGAGACAGTTAAATATTTAAAAGTGTCACCTTCAAGACTCCATGGTTTTGGAGCTGCAGCTAAAGAGTTGGGTCTTTCAACGTCAAAGAAGTTAATGTTAGATGTACCAACTTGATGGAATTCAACATATTTTATGTTAGAAAGAGTTCTTTTATATAAAGATGTTTTTGCAAGATATAGCATGGAAGACACAGGTTTGGTATGGTTGCTTGGACCCGAGGATTGGCAAAAAATTGCAGTGATATGTGATTTTCTTCGAGTTTTTTATTCAGTGTCGAACCTATTTTCTGGGTCATCTTATGCATTCCAGTACTGTTGTGTTGGAGAATAGCCAACTATTGTTGACTACTAGTGCAAAATTGGTAATGGACTTTTTGAGTAAGTAGGAGGTTAACAACTCATCTTCTTTATAGTTATTTTCTCTTTTATTGTCTTCTTTGTTGACGTTCCTAAGCTTAGTCTACCATCTTTGTTTCAAAAAATCAGGAATTTGTGAGGCTTGGATTTTTCTGTTGTTCAACCTATTTTTTATATTACATACATGAGTGAAGTAATTTAGTTTTCAAACTGTTATGTGTGAGCTTTTGTTTTATATATTAATTTTCTTCATGTGAAGGTCACAAATGAGAAGGGCCAGCTGAGCTCTGCCACGGAGCCTGTTGCTAACTTGGCTATCAATTCAACCTTGGTTTCCCTAGGTGTTGGAACCAGAGTTTCACATGATCCTAAGAAGATTAGAAAAGTGTAGGCTGCAATAAAAGCACATGCAGCTTTTTGAGGTTACCCGGTATCTTTTTATTTTTGGACAGTCATTTTGATTACACCAATTCAAATTAACTTCATCAATGTTGATTTATGTTATTGTCATATATAGAATAATAGAATATAATTTTCTCTTTTAGTTTTTTAACAGACCTTTAAAGACATTATTATTTAATCATGACATTGCATTATCATGTTTGGTTTAAGCCAACTGCCATGCATTGGTAAGACACTTATCCATGATGAATTTTCTTTGATTTTAAAAGGCTATTAGTTAAGCATCGATATCATAATGTCTAGTGCAATGAGAAGGTTCTTATGGTGAAGAATCACCTAGAAGTTAAATTTTGTGGACCAGCACATGGTTGGACGTGAGCATTTTTACACAATTTACTACCGGTTTCACAACTTTTTTCCATGATAGTTATTGATGGAAATGATGAACTTACATTTTCTTGTGATGTGCATTGCTATAAACTAATACAGCTTCACCCTTTTTTTGCCTTTTTCCTCTATGTGAGAGGATGAACCAACCACTTGATCATGCTTTAGGTAGTTGATGCATTGTGAATTTTGGTGTTGGATTCTCCTATAAAAGCATCAACGGCTATTGTTCTTCTAGTCCTATACTTTTTCAAGCTTTTCTTATCTTTGTAATGTTATTTTGATTATTTTCTAACTATTGCTTCCATTTATCATGCAGTTTTTTTTTTTTTGTCTTGTATTGAATTGGATGACTAGCGTTGCTTCTGTCTTTTGCAAGTGGACAACGATTTAGAACCTTGGATTGCACAAAATGATGAAAAATGCCAGAAAATGTGGAGAATCAACCAAAGAAGACACAAGAGGAAGAAGAGAGAACAAGTCTGCACGAGAAGAGAGAGAGAGAAGAAAAGAAGGGCCTTAGGGTTAGCACCCACCCCTTTCATTACTTAAAGCTAATCACACTTAGCAATTACAAATAAAATACACAAAAGAATAATGCATATTACAAGTTTGCCACCATCCATGTGCTTTAGGCATGTGGTGAAAATGGATCAGGTTTGATTCGACACAAACCATAACTTAACAGCCCTCCTCAAGTTGTGCATGAGTTTTGATCATGTACAACTTATTTTTTTCAGTTCTTAAAAATGATGCCCTGTGAGACCCTTGGTAAATAGATCAGCCACTTGTTGAGACATGGGTATATAAGTAGGAACAATTTCACTTTCCTCAATCTTCTGGCGAATGAAATGTTGGATCAATCTCTATATGTTTAGTACGATGATGCAAGATAGGATTGAAAACAATTTTGATGGCTCTTTGGTTATCACAAAATAGAGATGACAGAGCAAGGGAAAGCTCCCCAAGAAGATGACACAACCATGAATCTTCAGCTGCGCCAGCAGCCATGGCCCTATATCCTGCTTCAATGCTTAATTTGGCAACTACACGTTGTTTTCTGTTGCTCCAGCAAACAAGGTTAGAGTCAAGGAAGATATAATAACTTGACACTGACCATTTGTCATCTGGGTCATCTGCCCAATCTGCATCAATACAAATGGAAATAATATGTCCATCCAAGACGGTCGACTTCCTTGTGTAGATGAGTCCATGCTCAGGATCATCCTTAAGATAGTGCAAAAAATGTTTAATAGCATCCATATGTCATTCTATGGGTGTGTGCATAAATTGAGAGACTTGATTTACTGCATATACTATGTATAGGCATGTAAAGGTGATATATTACAACATGCCAACTATACTCTAATAAGATCTAGGATTTGACTATGAATCACTCCCATCAAAAACATTTAATTATGTGTTGAGAAAACTAGGAGTATTAATGGGCTTGCAATTTGTTGTACTTGCTTTGTCCAATATATCAAGAGTATATTTGTGATATGTAAGGGTTAACACATCATCCTTTCCATCAAGCTCGACATCCAAAAAAAACCTGAGTTTCCTAAGATCCTTCATCTTGAATTGTCGCTTCAACACTTCCTTAACATGAGATATATGACACGGAGAATTTCCTGTAAGAACTATGTCATTTGCATATATGAGCAGCCAAGTTGCGATTTCCCATGTATGATATACGAATAAGGAATGGTCAAGTGAACTTTTCGAAAAACCAGTTTGTTAGACAGGAGAGAAAATCTATCGAACCATGAGCAAGATGTTTGCTTAAGCCCATACAATGATTTTTGTAACTTACACACCCACTGAGTTGGATCATTGGTAGTATAACCTGGAGGTTGCTCCATGTATACTTCTTCTTTTAGAAAACCATGGAGAAAAACATTTTTAACATCTAACTGATATAAAGTCTACCCATGTGAGACTGCAAGTGAAATGATAACCCGAATTGTTTTCATCTTGATAACCAGATTGAATGTCACATCATAATATTTCCCGTATTGTTTCCATCATGATACAAGCCTTATATCTATCAATACTTCACATTTATATTTGAGTTTGTAAACCCATTTTGAATCCACTGCATTCTTATCATCTAGACGAGGAACAATCGCTCAAGTTTGACATTCATTTAAAGCAGCCATTTCTTCGTTCACAGAATCGATCCAATATTTGCTCTTGCATGCAAGTTCATAACATTTTGGCTTCACATTTTTTTTCAATTCTATCATAAAAAGCTGAAAATCTAAAAAGAAGTTATCTTAACTTACCCACCTATCAATGGGGTGTCGCACACGTTCTGATCTACATGGGCAAGTAATGATAGTTTTTGGAGCATATGTTGTAACTGATTGCCAAGTATATACCATTCCTGAAAAACAATTAGGTGGAGACTTGTTGTCCGCCTGAGGTTCTGAGGCTACCTCAAATGCATCAACAGACCTGTCACTGTGTGCTTGACATGCATCAGCTCTTTGGCCTAATATTTTAGCATTCAGCCATGGATCATATCTCTTATCCCTTGCATGGAATGTTGTGTCTGACTCCTTTAAGTCCTTCAATCTGAGCTCATCAAAAACAAATATATCGTGAAATATGCATAGTTTTTAGATTGTAACATCTATAACCCTTATAGTTTTCTGCATAACTCACAAATCTGCACACGACAACTCGATATTGAAACTTATTTCTTAAGGAAACATCAACATGGACATAACAGACACATCCAAAAATAGGTAAGTCATCATAATTTGGCTATTCTTGATGTAAAGTAAAGAATGAAAATTTCCCTTCAAGTAGAGATAATGGCAGTCGATTAATGACACGAACAATAGTATGGGAAAGCTTCAGCCCATAGATTCATGGAAACATTTGTGTTGTGCATCATACTTAATGCACTTTCAACTGTGTCTATGTTTTCTTTCAACAATACCATTCTATTGTTGTGTGTGAGGGCAGAAAATCTGTCTAGTGATCTCATGATTTAGTAAATACTTAGTAAATACATTGGAAATGAATTTGCTCCCACCATGACATTGTAAATGCACAATATTACAAGAGTATTTATTTGGGAATAAGACATGAAATTGGGTGAACAAGCGAAAAATCTTCGGTTTACTTTTCATGAAGTGGATCCATGTATAGCATGAATAAGAATCAATAAAAATAACATAATATTTGCTATCAAAGGAAAAAGAAATAGAAGCATGTCCCCAAACATCAAAGTATATGGTAACAAATAACTTCGAAGCTCGCTTATTTATTGGTTGAAAATGTAAGACATGGCTCTTACAAATATGACACTTGAACACATGCTAGACTCATTGACAAGACTCAAACTAGACTTATGTTATAGTTCATCTGCAACAAGATTTTGAATGAAAGACTAACTACAATGTGCTAAATGATCATACCAAATGGATGACTTATCATATTGTGTTAGATTGACTTCACTTTGACTGGGAAAAGATGAATCTAAAACACATAACTCAAGCACTTTTGGATCTTCTTCAATGACGTACATATCTCATTTACAAACACCATCAGCGAATGTCTTCTTCCTTTGAGCATCCTTGACATAAACAGAAGATGGAGTAAACTCAACAGAAGAATGAGTGTCATCAATAAACTTTGACACAGAAATAATATTTTTCTTAACATCCAGAACGACAAGAACATTCTTTAAAGGTATGGAAGAATGAGCCATTGATACATGTGCATTTTTTATATGAAATGTTTTGTGATGAGAACCATCTCTCTGACAACTGATCCTTTAGCTAAATAAGAGAGAGCACCAGAAAGCTTACATGCATCATCAATCACGTGGGAATTGACACCAGAATCCACATACCATAGTTCATCCTCATTTTGCTTAAGATTGACTTTGGATATAGCTGTCATTAAGATTTGTTGCACATCAGGAGGAATGTTTTGTGTTGTTATTGTGTTCAATACAGGTGGTCCTGCTGCCTTACTTTCACACCTAACCTCCTTTCCTTTGTTTTGAGGGGTTATGTCAACATTCTAACTTTACATGACCTCTCTTATTGTAATAAAAGCAAGTGGATATTCTCGTTGGTGCATTTACCTGTGTATTTATGTTTGATGTAGAAAGAATACTCCTCCCCATCCTTGCTTGCGAGTCTCAAACTCTAAGATGACTTCCTTGCAAGGTGTGGGTACTAGTGACCAATACACTATGGCCATCAAAAGGAGGAAAGTCTTGTCTCCATATATGACTTGCTTCATTGTGAATCGATTTCGCTTTCAAGTTTTCAAAAGAAGGAAGAACATGCAACACTTCTAAAGCAGTGCAGAAAATATCAAAGTCAGACCCCAATCCACTCAGGGCCTATTGTACCTTGTCCTTGTCACTGACTGGATGTTCTATGATGGCAAGTTGATCAGTGACATTTTTTATTTCATGCCTGTATTCCAGAACTGACCATGTTCCTCGCTTGATATCTTGAAACTACCTCTTGAGTTGTAGGAATCTCGCTTCTGATACTTGAGAATATGTAGTAGCAAGTACATTCCATAACTCAAGTGCTAAAAGGTTGTCATCAACACCTGCCATAACTTGCTCTGATAGCGTGGAGGTAATGTATGCAACAACAGATTGATCGTAAGCCATCCACACCTCATATTCAAGATTAGCTTCTGCGATGGTTTCCTGAATTTGCCCTACAATGTTCTTCATTTCCCGCATGATCCACTCTGGTGGTGCAGGTGTGGTGTTCTTGAGACATCCATAGAGACGATGGCTCTTGATAAAGGAAACTATTTGACACTTCCATGTCAAATAGTTGGTATGGTTTAGTTTTTGTGAGATGAGTTGAGAAAGGAAGCTAGATGACAAGATACTTTAGTTGCGGTTTTGATCCATATTTGGGTTTTGAGGTTATATGTGTAAGGATAGGGCAAAAATTAGAAACTCTCACGGCAGTTTTAGGAATTAGGGCAAACAGCTTTGAGAATTAGGGCAGAAGACATAGTTTTAGGAATTATGGCAGACAACTTTGGGAATTAGGGTAGGAGACGACGAATGTAGGAATTGGTGCAAAAACTGTCAGTTTCAAAATTAGGGCAGAAATCAACTGTTTTGAGATTAGGGAATAAATAAAAAACTCTTATCAAACATTCTCATTGGCAAAACCTGCTCTGATACCATGTAAGATTTTTGTTAGATCACCATTGGATGGAATCTTAAAGAAGACATGAGAGGAAGATGAGAGACCAAGTCTACAAGAGAAGAGAGAGAAGAAAAGAAGGGCCTTAGGGTTAGCACCCCCTATCATTACTTAAAGCTAATCAAACTTAATAGTTACAAATAAAACACACAAAAGAATAATACATATTACAAGTTTGTCACCACACATGTCTTTAGGCATGTGGTGAAAATGGATTGGGTCTCATTCAACCCAAACCTTAACTTAAAAACTTGCTGAACTTTTAAAAAACCATGATATACCGGAAGCACTTACGGTTGTTGCTAGTGCCTCATATCTTCTGCTTCGTGCCACTGTGGAATGCTTGTTGATGGTGAAGCTTGTACATTACTAGAATTGGAGGTGGGCTTCCAATACAGATATCTAATCTGATGGGGACTTGCAAGTAAACTGCATAACTTGGATTCTGGTCATCTTAGAAAGTATTGTCATTCAGAATTTAATGTTTATGTTGTTGCTTTTTTATACTAAAATGATCTTTGTTCATGCATCTATGTTCCATAGATTAAGTACTTTTGATATCTTACTATCTTTTTTGGGTTTTTATTTTTGAGACCACTTTTCTATGGAAACTAGCTTTTGGAAGCACCAGCTAGAGCAGTTGAACTAGTTTTTGATTTGGTGTTGATTCAAGATTTTCCACAAGCTGATAGATTCAGAAAAGAATGGTCCACAGATTTGGTGTTGATTCAAGGTACAAAGTAGGTGTGTAGCTGGATTGACCTTCCCTTTGTTTTCTGCTGCTGCAAAGGAGCTGGGTTGTGCTCTCCCAGTATTTCCAGATTTTGGCATAGTAAGTAAGTTCCAAACTGTGGACCACTCTTTACTGGATCTATCGGCCTGTGAATCCTCATCTGAGGGGTTTCAGTTAACTTGGCTGTAGTATGGGCCAGGCAATTGGCGCTTATTTATACTAGATTTGGCAACTCACTGGTGTTGTAAATACTAGGTTTTGCATAGTTTCAGAATCCTCACTAGTTCGGCATTTCAGCTGATAGGCATCAGTCTGCATCAAGTCATGGCCATAAAACAAAGTTAGATTACTCTCTTTTATTGCTTTTTCTACTGTTTTATACAATATAGGGCTTAATAAGGCCAATATAGGCTGATGTGGATTAAATTAACTCATATTTGGAAAGCCATTATCGCCCCCTACAATGTTGCGTTGAGGAAGCAATACGATGTTTGCTGGCTCATAGAGCCGATATGGATCGAGATTGAGAACACTGCAACTGAAACTTGAGGTCATATCAATGCTAGTTGCTAGCTCCAGCCATAAAGAATGTTGTTATCTACATTTATTTAAGTGATATACATTATGGTCATCTTAACTTGTATGTATTGTTCCTCTCAGTGCATATATATATATATATATATATATATATATATATATATATGCATTTGGATTTTTCACATTTCAGTTTTGCTTTTATATCTGCCATTTTCAGTTTCAGTATATGGTTACATGAACAAAAACTCAGTCTTTCTATGAACACTAAATGTCTCTTGTGCATCATATTGCCATCTTCTCTGAGATGCATGGTTGTGTTCTATAGGGAGATTACTCTAGCAGTCAACTTCTTATGGTTCTATGCTGATCACCTACAACATGATGAAACAAAAGGCTGGCAAATAACATTAACTAGTAGGTTCACCATAATGGGCAAATGCATTTTTTTTGTCTTTGCTTTCCTGTTTCTTTTTTCTAAGTTCTCGATGAGAAATATAGTTGGTCATTTATTCATAAATTTGCTTTGAGATCAAAGTAGCCTTGAGTTTGTAGAGGTTAGGCATATTTGCACATATGTCACATAGGTGCGGGGTGCAAGTGTGGGTGCAGGTGCCAGTGCCTGAGAGGCACATCTCAAAAAATTTAGGTGCGGTGGTGCGGTGAAGGTATTTTATTATTATTATTTTATTATAATAATATATATAATACATATATGACAAAAATTGTCTATAAACCACAAAATTATCAAAATACTAATCAAGTAATATTGTAATCTATAATACTTCTGAGGCTCAGCGACAATGGATGCCATGAACATCAACCTTCTTCCTCTCCAGCCCTTCAGCCCTTCTACTCACTGCCCACCCATTCACCATCACACACAGTCACAACTCACGCCATGGTTAAAGAGGAAATGCTAAACAAGTAAAAAGAACATGCTAAACAAGTAAAATTGTAGAAGTCAGTACAGACTGCAGCAAAAAAAACTCATTTAATCATTTTAATGTTCAAAAATTAAAACAAAATAGTTAAAACAAAAAAATTAGCATTATAGCAGGCTTAGCAGCAGTCATAAGCCTTGAGTGGCTGTCTGGCTGAGTCTTGATAACAGAAACCAAAAAATAGAAACAGCAAACAAATAAAAACAGTCAATGAAACATCCACTCGCTAGAGACCAAACTAAGAAGCATCGTTAAAATTTTAAACAAACAAACAAAAAGAAATGAATAAACATAAAAATGAAATCAATACGACACACAATAGAATAATAAAACAAAGAAAAGGACTGTAAGATGGAATTTGAAGAATCAGTGAAAGCTGCCGGAAAAAATCCGGTAAGCTCTACCGCTGGAGGAATAACACCCCTGCTGACCGTCTAGTTGTAGTCACCACCGGAGGAACAAGCTCCATCGCCAGCTGTCAAAAATGCAGACGTTGGTCACCAGTGGGTGTTTCAATGCAAGAGGGAGAAGACAGGAAGGGCTGCTGAGGGCTGCTGTGGGAGGAAGAAGCTCTGCCGCTGGAAGGGGCATGATTGTGCCCTAAATTGTTTTCAAAGAAATAAAAAATAAAAAATAGACAAAAAAGTCCATGAAGTTGTTTGAACGTGAGTCGGGTGCAAGTCCAAAAATGACAAAAAATGGTTGGGTGCGGCTGACTGCATCCGACTCTCCTTGACTGCGGTTCGGTGCAAATCCGGGTTGCACTTGCACCCGCAGCACGTTGACGCTAGTGCATTAGCAAATGAAGCATCCGTGTGACTTAGATTTGCACCTTCTATTTGATTTTGGATCTGAATCTCTCTAATCCCTGCATTCTTAAAGAGGGGCACAACTTAATTTTCTTCATGGATAGTTGACAAACTTTGAGCACCAATTGATTCATGAGATTATTGATTTAGATAGATATTGTTTGGACATGTACCAAACTTCTCAAATTACTGATTCTTAAACTATTATAGGAGTTTATGTTTTTAAGTCGAGGAAACATCATTTTTATGTGAATCTACCATGCATTTGTAGTTGCTGAATGTGTAGTGTGAAAGTGAAAAGGACGTTCAAACTATGGATCTGCTATGTTATTATTTTGTATTTGCTGCCATCACATTCGATCTTTTTTTCTAAAATTGCTTGTGCGAATAGATTAACGGCAGAATGGCATGGGCAGAAAAAACTGAATGGGATCTTCTACAATTCATGTTATTCTAAAACTGATTTCAGGTTTTTTCTCTTCATTAAAATCAATCAATCTAAAGGTGCACATGAATTTAGTTTAGAGAAAATGGAAAAAATGAAAATACAGAAAAAGGTGAGAGAGAATGAGAAAATGGAAAATGAAAGGACACTAAACCAGTTCCTTGTTTGTTGCTGAATAGTTTAATGTTACTTAATTGATACGTGCTTGTGGGTGTGAAAAGAGCCTCATTTAATGCTTCATTTCTTAAAATTAATTACAGTAAATGATTTTTAAGTAAAAGCACCTTTTTCAAACACAAGTAATTTCTGCTTTTTTAATTTCTCCAGGGCTTCGTTAAGCTGACAAGTGACCAGCTTTTGCAACTTTATGTATGTTTATCTATCTCGTAGTTCCATGTTACAATCTGCATTTAGTTCTAGAATCCATAATTTGCTTACCTATATTGACATGATTGTGTGATTAATTTGAAAGTCGCATATATTAGCATCATAAAAATGAACATCGACCTTGTCATGCTATTACTATCAGGAGTAGTGGTTCTAGGTACTTTCTTTGATGTTTTTATGTGAAATGCTTGCTTCTTATGTTTGTCTAAGTTCCATCTTCATTTTCGAGTGCTTTTGATAATCTATCCGGTTTATTCTAAGCACCAGGTTTTGTTATGTGACCTAGAAATGAACAGAAAGGAAAGAAATGAGCTGGCTACTTCTTCTTAGTTGTAGATCTGGAAGAGAGGACAAGTCCAACTAAGGTAATTTGGACAACTCTGGTGCATCTCGTACTAAAAATTCATGTTTTACTTAATTTTTGAGACATATTTACTAGGTTTGCTTGCGGTCCTTTCTAAGTAGGCTACTTTTTCTTACTCACTTAAGAGGTACAATCGATGTCAGTATTGGTTATTATATTTGGTGTTCTGCTTTCTATTTTGCAGTCTGTTGTTATCAATTTGCAATTGATGTCTCTTAATCAATTGATTTACATATTAGCCGTATGTTGTAGATGCTTAATTAGTAGTGTCACAAAGCAAACTTGAAATATGTCTGTGAAACAATATCATTCCTTTGATTTAAAACTATGTATATATCTTGTGGGTGCAAAACAAATCTGGCTGCTAAGTTCAACATGGACCTCTTTCTTTTTTTGGTGTCTTTCGTTCGAAGAAGCTTCTTGTGATTTGTCAGTTTAAATTGAATTACATGTAATTCTTTGTTATTAGCATATATAACATTATCAATGAAGCAGATGCATCAACAAAAAACAATAATAGTAAAATTTAAAATATCATATAGTACTAATGAGCGAGACTTTAGTTTTGTGATTATATCTTCTCTTCGGCACTTGTCGCTCAGTAAACTTGAATTGAAAACATTAAGAGAGGAATTGATCTCTTTCCTTATGTCTTGCTGCTCCTTGTCAGAAGAGGGCCTCTTCATCATGACTTGGCCTTTGTTTCTTGTCTGCTAAGTGAAAAATTTTGTTGCTGCTTTTGTAGACGATGTCACTAGTTGATTTGTTGGTGGTAAGTTTGTGTCGTCACGACTTTACTATTGCTTGTATATTTGGTGAAAACTTTTCCTTGTTTTCTGCAAGTTGACAATTGTGGCAGATGAATGTCTTGCCTGGGCATGTGGTAAACATTGCAGCGCTAAGCTTGAAGTCCTTTCTATTCGTGAGGGAAATGATTCGACAAAATACTTCATCAGTAGTGGTTTTGCATTCGCCCATACCAATTCATTTGATGATATAGTTGCAGTAGGAGCGGTGTCAATTGACCACATTGATTCAACTTTGGTAGATTTTCAACAAAAGCTGAATACAGGATCGATTGAGCTAAAGAAGGTAGAAGCTCAAATTTGCATAGATGTTCATAGTGCCCTAAATACTGTATGTTCTTCTTAGCTTATTGTAATAATTTGCTGAATTTGACACTCTTTGGATGACTTGGAGCTTTTAGCCACTTGTCCCAGTTGTTCAATCTTATAAAAGTGAGATATTATGTATATTTTTAGTTTAGTTACATTTTGCATAACTGGACAGAATGAATAGTTTTTGTTCACAACATTCCATTTGTGAAAGGTTTATCTAATCATTTTCATAAATATATATATATATATATATATATGTCGTAGCAGGGTGCATGAGCTACAAATGTTGATGGTTATATTATTGGCAATGGTTTTAGTGTGACTAATAAGTAGAAAGTTATGGCCAAAAACTTTCTAGCAACGGCCATAACGATAGCCAATAAGTAATGAAATTGTTGCTAAAAACTTTTCGGCATTGGGTCTTGCCTTGCCCTATGAATTTTGGGCACAAGGGCTATGGTTAGGGCTATCCTTTGCAATTTTCAAGGTAAAAGCCGTTTCCAAATACACTTTTGGCATTGACAAACTAGCTTTTGGCCATGGAATGAGCCCTAGCCAATTTTTTTTTTTTTGGTAGTGTGACCTTGTGTTCTAGCCAATCATCATATGTATTTATTTTTCCACAATGATAATTTTTAAGAAATGTTAAATTGAGTTGGGGGCAGTTGGATAAATCAATACATTTGAGACACATCTCGCTGTCATTACTGGTCTCATGCTTGGAGCGTAGCGGTGCAAGGCCCTAGGGCATTGCTTTGTGTTGTACTTGTAGTGATGGGCTTCTGCCTCCTCAACCTAAGTGTCCTAGGGAATGCCTAAGCAACTCCACTTGGATTACATTCTTCCTTGGTGGATTCCTCTACTATGGCAGTGAGTGTAGATCTGTAGTGTTTCAGGTCACAATAGGGGTTGTCTCTCGGCCTAAGGTCACCCATGGTGCACACACGCTTGGGTTTTGCACCCATACGAACTCTAAATTATATAAGAAAATGTAAATAAATTGATTGTAACTAACAAAGACTATGACAATTGATCAAATCCCTATGTGTACAGTATATTAACAGAACTGCGTTGATAGTTTAAGGGAATGCACGTATCCAATTTTGTATAAAAGTAATCGTGATCTTCCTCGTATTCTTAGCTCATAGATCTAAGCCCTCACTCGTTTGCTGTCATACTATGAAATCTCAGCCTTCCATTGTTTCTATTCTTTTTTTTCATGTTTCAGTATACCCTGGGCAGCAAGGTGATCAAAGGGCTTAGCTCGCATCATATTGGAGAGTTTTGTGCATTGTCATCCCACTCATCGTACCTTGCTTTTTTGGTACATTTTTTATTTTAGTTTGAATGTCATTGTGTTGTAATGAGGCCATTTTTGCCATGGGGTCATTTATGATCATGTAAAGTCATTTGTACGAACAATCTGTTGTGCATGAAAGAATTAATTTCCTCATTCTTATTTTGAAATTGTGGCTCTACGTTGATTGTTGTGTCATCATATCTTGATGTATTGTGTTAAAAGAAAAAGAAGGAGTGTAAAATTAGGGTGTGACAAACCTACAATGTCTTTGCACCAGACCTGAGCCAACAAAGCTCATGCTGGCCTTGTGCTTGCCTAGAACCTGGTCCAGACCTGTTTCAACCAAAATGAATCATGTTGAACCTGTTTGACTAGAACTAAGCCCAATTTGACCTGAGCTCAAACTAACCTGCATCCAGCTAAGTCTAGACCTAGATCAAGCCTAGATCCACCTCATCAGCATTGAATCTCAGCCCACTAGACCCACATTATGCTTGGGCACATAGATCTCATATCCTTGATTCAAATCATATATCAGAATTTAGATCTGTAATATGTTTTGATTCAAATTCAAACTTCAATTTCAGATCCCTAAATCTAGATCTCTTGATCTAGACTTTTGATCCAAGTCCTAGATTCAAATTGTTTTTTAGATCTTAATTCAGATTATCTCCCAAATGTAGATCATGATTTAAGTATATATTTGAATTCATAGTTTCGATCCAAATTAACTGGGTACTAGCACCTGTCAGTCATCTAACCGTTCAAATGGATGACACATGTTAGCAATCTAACCTTCCAATGGACACATGTTACAATTATGTTTTTTAGAATTTCTCAAATGACACATATCATCAATCTATATTTTTTAAAAAGAGTGTCAAGGAGTCTCGCCACCCATAAGGACACACATGCAGCAATTAAGCAATGTCGAACACATTCGGGTGATTTCAACTATTAAAGTAATCATAGGGACGTCCCTCTTCATATCTCTTTAAACTCCAAGGTGTTGCAAGTATGCTCCTCTCCTTTTCTATTTTATGTTTATTTCCTTTAGTTGATCTCTATCTAAACTCCAAGACATCGCTGATATGTTCCTCTCTTTTTCTCTTTTCTATTATTTTTCTTTAGATGATCTCTCTCTAAACTTCAAGGCACTCTCACAAAAAACGTGTATGAGTATTAAACGGTGAAGAAAAATACAAGTATAATACAGCAAAGTTCTATATCTCAGGAATAAAATGGAAAAAGTTCGGCAAATTTTTAAAAAAATTTAAACATTTAATATATCTTAAAAATTATAAAAAAATGAAAATTAATAAAAAAACGGCAAAAAACAAGAAAAAAACATATAATACGGGTATTGTACACGTTTTTTTGTTATTATTCAATATTGTTTGGCTTATTATAGAGAGAAAAAGAAAAAAAAGAGTGCTATTATCATCAAAATAAGGGATAGGGGCGTTTTAAGTTAAATATTTTCATTTCTGTTTTTTTGCACAACTGAATAAACTTAATTTTTGACATTTCATTTCCTTTCTTCCCTATCCAAACATGTTCTTATGATTTATTTCTTCTTTCCGTTCATTTATTTTCCCTTCTTATTATTTTCTCTTTATTTTCTTTTTTTCTTTTCCTTTCCAACTTTTAAAGTCTTTTTCTTTCCACGCATCACATGGTATTATTTATAACAATTTGTTAAGAGAAACTCAACTAGGAGTCAACTGTGAACATTATCGTCATATTTCTTCAAATTTAAAGTCCGGTTGGTAGGTAGTGGGCACTGCCTGAAGAGGGCTTGGGTTCTATTTCATTTTGTTTCTTGAAAATCTCTCTCTCTCTCTCTCTCTCTCTCTCTCTCTCTCTCTCTCTCTCTCTCTCTTTTGCAATATATGCTTGATGAATGCTTGGTGCCCCTCTATCCCTTGACGAACACCTGACACCCCTCCATCAAATGTTGGCATCATCTGACCTGCACTCATCCAGATCTTCTCGTCACTTTCATCTTTAGGCAGTTGATGATCACCGTCTACCAACTCCAATTACTTGCCTCCTCTCAAGGTATTTTCTTTCACACTATACTATAATTTTCTTGACCTCATAAAAGTTTGCTGAAATTTGCTCACATTTTTATTAATTTTTTTTAGTTGCTTGATTTCAATCATCAAATTTGGTTGTGTTTGTCTCATGCCATTGAACTATTGTTCATTTTTAGTTTGTTTACTTTATGTGTTTATTTTATTTTGATGATTGATTTGTTGTGCAGCTTTAGTTTGTGTACATTCTTTTTGTTTGTTACTGAACAACGTGGCTATTTCTTTTGATGTCATGGTGTGTCTCTAGTTGCCTTCTAAAAGAAATGAAAATTTATTGAAATTTTGTCTTAAAAAAGCTCTTCAAAGTAAAAATTTTGCTACTTAGTACAATGTCGGGCCACCCTTTATGAGACTAAAGCCACAAACAAAATCCTGATCTAATTACTGGAAATGAACATAGAAACTGGCTAAGACTCGTATGAGAAGATTCATGATGCTTTATGGGCTTAGAGGACCACAGTTCGAACTCCCACCAATGCTAGTCTTAACAAACTCGTGTACGGGACAAATGTGGTATGGCAAAAGTTGGCATCTCTAACTGAACTGTGGTGGTGGGAGTTCGAACTGTGGTCCTCTAAGCCCATAAAGCATCATGAATCTTCTCATACGAGTCTTAGCCAGTTTCTATGTTCATCTCCAGTAATTAGATCAGGATTTTGTTTGTGGCTTTAGCCTAACCATTTCCTTAAAGGTAATATGGAGCTGAAAGGTGATGCTTGATCCTAAACTCGACGCAAGCTCTTGTTTTCTCTCATTCTAAAAGTAACTGCCCTTGTTTGACATAATGTCATGGGGCACTACATATCTGCACATGATGTTCTTGTGGATCACTGATACAATATGTTTTCCCTCTATGGTTCTAAAGTAATGGCTTCAACTTACTTGGTGAAGTACCTTATTGCTGCTAGGAAATACTTGTACCCGTTATATGCTGATGAATTGACGGTCCTACTACATCAAAGAACACATTGAAAAAGGTCATGGCAAAACCATTGAGTGCAAATATGTAGCAGGTTCATGGGTTCAATCAACATGCAATTGACACTTGAGACACTGCTTCATGTGGTTGTAGCAACCTTGCTCCAAGGTCGGCCAGCAGTAGCTTGCTCTAACCAGCGACTTTACTAAGGTCTAATGGCCAACATGACCACCATAGATCCCATCATGCAGTAGCCTGATCACTTGCGATGTCTCATCTTCATCTAGGCATTGGGAATATTCTGTACTGTAGTCACTCATGTATAAGACTTTAACTAACATAACTCCCAGATGTTGTGGTTTTGGGTATACATACAATTTGCAATCTATTTCAAATCTGTGTTCACATATATAAAGTCAATAATACATTATGAAACCATATACCAGTTATATACATACATATATATATATATATACACACACACACACCTGGGTCGAACTCTAGGGATAACTATCACTTCTTAATATATAGAATCAAATACCTAGCAAATTCAAGTAGATCCAAGATAGAATATGAGTGTAATACTCAAAAGAAAATACTTTTAATGCAAGCGATGCAACTATAACAATGAGTTCAGTAGTTGCATGGACACTTTTCATATGCAAAATGTTCTGAAAAAGTACGACCTGACATTAAAAAAAGAAAGATCCTAATTACATTGTTATTCTTGACAATCAACAATAAAATAAAATCCGATAACTAAGCAGTAGACCCCATGTGATGATACTCCAACTCTTTAACCTTCAATGACACCTTCAACCTCTCACATGTGTGGCTCTTGATTTCTTCGTTGTTGCTCCACCTCCCTCTTGAGTGGGTGGTAAGATGCATAAGAAAATCTTCAGTTGCACACTATGTTAGAGAGTAAAATGACAACAGTATAAAGTTGCCCAGTGCAAAAAGCAAAACAATTACATGCATGTATTCATGTAAGTGTATCATCAACGGTTGCTAATGCAAAATACAAGCCGGTATTTAGTGTTGACGTGTCAAAAACATCTAAGACTTGGTTAATACCGGCTAAGCGAAGCTTTGACTAGTTTACTTGCTTTCTCTTGTGTAAACTCAAAATATGCGACCCACTGTCATTGGTTGGTATAATCTAAAATAAATATAATTCCTATAAACTAAGATTGAAACAAACTATGCATAACTATAAATAACACATGATGAAAGAAATGGAAATAAAAAACTAAACAATTAAAGGAAGGACCAGAAGATGATGTGAATCCCATTGTAATAGTCTGGTTCTCCTAAATTTAACAAACTTAGATAAAACTAATAAAAACTCAGAAATATAGTAACTAATTCTACTCTAAACTACTTGTAGTTACCAGAATCGACTAATTCTAAACTAAATGCATAAGTAAAACATGTAAAACACCGATTTAACTACAGAAAAATTAGTAACCAAAGCTATAAACTGCTGTAAAGTATAGAATTAAGCAAATTTTCACTACCACTATGCTATAAGTAGTCATAAACCTCAAAGTAAGAACAATTTCTCTCATATAATGCAATGGCTATACAACTAATTATGTCATTTGTACACTTAAACACCTACTATTATAGCATAAAACATAGAAAAGTAAAAGGCAAATTGCTGTAAAATATGAAAATTTATAAACTTTTACTAATGCTATCTAACAAAGGACAGTGGCAAACATAGAACACCACACATGACTAACCCCAACAGTAGATTACATTACAAAAACAATAAATTTTACAAAGTAATAATCTATCAAAACAAGTTACAAATGCACAACCATCACAAACATTCAAGTAGGGTGTGTACTTTTTTCCTATTAAACTACAGTATAAATTATAGAAAAATGCGGTAAGAAATACGGCATAACACTAATTTTGGACTTCTCTCTCTAAAACATAGAAAATAGTAAAGAACAGTTTGTGCTCATAAAATAGCTATATCTATAACAATTGGTTTCTCCGTAAAAACTAGTTCAAACACAAAATAACTATGTAATCTCCTAACTGCAATGGAAATTATAGTAAAAATTTCTGTAAAGAAAAAATAACTGCACAATCTATACCTAGAGCAAGAAAATACAATGAAGTGCCATCCAAGCACTATAATTAAGTATAAAGTATGAACTATAATAAAGGCTCAATTTTCATGCTAAAACTATATTAACCAAGTAAATAACTATCATTAGATCAAACTACAAGAGACAATAAAATAAAATGCAGGGGAAACCAAAGTAAAACACCTTTGGACTATACTTAGAACCTGAAAAATGGTCATAACAGTTCATGATTTTAATTTAACTGTAACAAAAGAGCAGCAACTACTTTTTGACAAAAAAATTCATTTCAAATAAAAAGATAACCATCTAAAGTAGAAAACTACAGCAAGAGTTACAATAAAACGCAAGAACCACCAAGTTAAGATGCACTCCAACTATGCTAAAACCTGAAAAATAATAAGTACAGCCCACAATATTAAATTAACTATAAGTAATGATTAAGGCCTACCTTTCACATAAAACTGAGTGAAGTAGAAGATAACTTGTCACACCCCAACCTTTTTAACCCCCAAGAATTTTTTTTTTTCAAAACACGTTGTGGTGCGATGACACAACAATTAAAATGGAGCAATCCAAATCAAAATGACAGTGGCAAATATTCCATTATAAACCAAAATCAGTTCATACAAAATAACTTCATGTTTGTCAATAACACACATAACAAAAATGCCCCCAGAACCAAAACCTCAACATCTAACAAAAATAAGACATCAATGAGACTAAAACATGACGTGCCGACACGACTATAAACCCAAAATCTTCTCAATAGAATGTGAGTAGAGTCATCTGATCAACCTATTGCCCTAGGTCCTCTAAAACTTAAAAAAGGTAAACAACAAAGGCTTAACCTTCAAAGTTTGATGACAAACCAGGTGGGCTGCATTCAACGCCACCATTGATCTTCTTAAAGGTCAAGGAATTAGTGGCATTCAGTTGCTCATATGATTCTAATCTTCCTCATTGGTTCCAACATTTTCATAGCAAAATTCCTAAAACTCTTCTTAGCCCATTTCTTCAAGAACTTCTCCTGATTGAGGGCTTGCTTTCAATGCTTGGCATGTCCATTGCCTCAAACAGAAGCCCCAAAAACTTCAAATGGAAATGCAAAAAGGATAAGAAAAACAAAGGCAGAGAAGAAGAAGAAGATTTAAGACAATAAAAATAAAAGGAAGACAATAAGGTGGTCTGTGATCTTCTGGCATAAGAAGTACACCTCCGAAGAACAAGAATGTCTCTGCACCCACTGCTGGCAACACGAACACCTACCCTCTACAGAAAACATGAAACAATACGAAAGTTTCTCTAAGTTCAATAGTCAAATTAAATTGGAATTGAGACCCATGAAAATCTAGCTAAGACAATTCACCTAAGACGGCAGTATGCTCCCACTATTGCCACACACACACCTAAGTCACCAGGGTGCAGCATTTCTGAACCCGCACCCACGTCGACGCGATGCAGGTGTCGGTGTGGGTGTGGGTGCGACCCAGAATCGCACCCAAACTAGTCAAAGTTGAGTCTGACAGCGACTAAAATAGTCTTTTTTGAATGTGCACCCGACTTGCGTCAAACACGAGTCGGGTGCAGTCAAACCGCACCATGTCCATTTCCATCCATTTTTTGGGGTTTTTTATTTTTATTTTTAACAAATTCGAAATAAGGCACGATCGTCTCGCCCCCGCTGCTCTCACTCTCTATCCACTATGAAGGTCTCGCCCCTTGCCGCTGCTCTCTCTCCATTGCGCCAGCGTCCGCTGCTCTCCATTTGGCAACCAACGACTGCTGCTCTCTCCATTTTCTACCACCACTGGTGGCATCAACTCCTTCCGACATTCACTACTCTCTCAGTCTCCGATTTCTACCTCCATCCTCTCTATTCTTCTTTCACATCTTTGCACTTCTTCTTCACTCACGAACGAAGCTACATTTTAGGAAGGTAAACTCTCTCTCTCTCACTCTTTGTAGTAGTGTGTTTTTTTTTCTTTTTATTGTTTGATTATGATATCGTGCTCCGATTTTGATTTTTCTCTATTCTAGTGTTCGGTCTCATCTTGTCTCTGTTTTAGTGTGTTGTTCTCTCACTTTACTGTACTTTTTTTCTCTGGTATAATGGTCGTTGAGTGCAATTGTTTGTAAAAATGTCTCATGTTTTCATTTGTGTTTACATTTTTGGAATAGTGATGCAACCTCGAGAGTCTTGGTTTGTTTATGTGGTCGGTTGAGAGAGGTTTCTATGAAGTGAGAGACTTTAATGGTTGGGCTTCTCATTGTTGCTCTGCAAAAAGGACGCAGAATATTTGCATCATTCTTTTCTTTGAGCTTTGCTTCTGTGTGGAAATTATGTTGTTCCACGAATAAAACACCATATTATTAGGTGGCTTTGTAGTGTGAAGCATCGATGGTGTCTATTGGTTTCTTTCTTTCTAGTCCACCCTTTTTCTGTTGATGATGATTAGAGTATGTTGACTATCTATTCTTAAAGTTGAACTAAATTTGTGCAACTAACCCACTAAATTTGTTATATTTGAAATTTTTCATTTTAAAGGTAAAACCACAAAACATGGCAAACGAAAGGAAATGAAAAGAAGTTGTTTCAGATTCTCCTATAGTAGGTTCTTCATTTAGTGTGAATGTGGATGATATTAATGTTTCAAAGTCTCCTACATAACCTAGTGAAGCATATGCATCCGAATAATAACCACTATGGAAAGAAATGAAAGCAATCACTTAAGATGTAATATGCATTTTGTATGTGGATATTGTGAAGTTACATTTGTAGGATCTTACACAAGAATTAAGGCACATCTGTTGAAGTTGTTAGGTTTTGGAATTCGACCATGTAAAAACATTGCTACAGAAAAAAGCTTGAGAGTTGAAAAAGTTGCAAGATCGTACTGATGGAATCCACAACAACAAGAAAACAAGTATTATTATGACAAATCATAAGAGTTCTGATGGAAAAAAAGAAAGACTATAGAGACATGTTTTAATTCTTACGAAAGATCAAAAATAGATAAAGTACCTGCTAAGTTTTTCTATTCCAGCTGCATTCCTTTCAATGTAGCTAGAAATCCATATTGGAAGAAGTATAGTACTATGCATGCAAATAGAAAATTATCAGGATATATACCTCTTGGTTCAAAAAGGTTGTGGACATCACTTCTTAAGGATGAAAAAAGCGAGGTTGAGCAAACTTTAGAAAGAATAAAGTTTAAATGGAACATGACTAGTGTATCAATTGTTTTTGATGGGTAGACAGACATTCAAAGACATCCACTAAGTAATTTTATTACCATTGCACGTGATGAACCAATATTTTTTAAGGCAGTTGATGCATCTGGAGAATATAAAGATGTCGAATATTTGAAGCAATTATTTATAGAAGTCATCAAGGAAGTTGGCCTTGATAAAGTGGTGCAGCTCATCACAGACAATGTTATTGTATGCAAAAGTGCTGGACTTAGTTTGAGGTATGATTTTCTACATATTTTTTGGACCCCATGTGTTGCACATACTTTGAATTAGCACTGAATGACATATGCAATCCTCTAAGTCAAGATGCAGATGCTAAGGGACATGAGCTATGCACATGAATTCAAGAGATTGAAAAAGATGCAAGAAATATTAGAAATTTCATCGTCAATCACCAACATGCATTGTCTCTTTTAGTAGTTATTCTGATTTGAGATTGTTAAAGGTTGCAGAGACACGATTTGCTTCAATAATTGTCATGTTGAAAAGAATTTAAAGAGTACGGGATGCACTTATTCAAATGGTGTTTAGTAGAGAGTGGAGCTTTTATCAGGTCGAAGATGAGCAAGCTCAAATTATTTAAAACCTTATTGTTGAAGATAAATGTGGGGATAAAATTGCATATTTTTTGGATTTTATAGAGCCAATTTGGTGCACGTTGAGAGCTGTTGATAAAGATGAGCCTATGCTTCATAACGTTTACGAAATGTGGGATGATATAATTGAACAAATTCAGTGTATAGTTTTTAAAAAAGAAAAAAAAAGCATTGCACTTGATAATTCAGAGTTCTTTGATTGCATACATACAATATTAGTTGAAAGATAGGATAAGAGCAATACTCCCTTGCATTGCATGGTTCATTCTTGAAATCCCAAATATTACACTAAAAAATGGATTGAAGGAGCTCCTGGATGTGTTACTCCAAATCTAGATAATGAGTTAAACATTCAAAGAATGTCATGTATTGAAAGACTTTTCACAGATTCTTATACCAGAAGACAAGCTATTGTGAATATCCAAAGTTTTCTTTAGGAGATTTTAGTTATGAAGGTGCAGCAGCAACAAGAGAAGATGATGACATAACTCCTTTTGATTGGTGGGCGTCCTATAAATCAAACATGCTAGTGCTTCAGAAACTTGCTTTGAGATTACTATCACAACCTGTTACATCATCGTGTTGTGAAAGAAATTGGACCATATATGGTCATATACACAACATTAAAAGGAACAAGCTCACTAGCCAATATGCAGAGGACTTGGTTTATGTGCATTCTAATTTGTGTCTTCTTTCAAGGAAAGAAAAAGAATACAGTTATTTCTTTATTATGTTGTTTGTGTTGCTCAATTTTTTATGTTGTATTAGAATTTTTTATATTTTTGTGGTAAATATTTTTTATTGTTTAACTTTCATCTTTAATAAAATGCAGTTGTGGATCATCTCAATATTGGGATGTAAATCCAGATGAATTTGGTTTCGATAGAGAACACAATTTATACACTGCTAACAAGAATTTATATTATCATGTTATTCCTTTTGAGGAGTTTGATGATGATGATATCGTTGAAAGCATTGAACAAAATCAAGATATTGGTGGAAGTGGAACTAGAACACAACTCTCATTGATGATGTAATATCTATTGATGTACTGTATGAACTGTGATTTTGTGAACTCAAAACTAGAGTATATTTTTTGTTGAATGTTGAATTGATGATTGAGAATGATATCATGATTAGCAAATTGCAATTTTGATTTTGTTATTTAATAATTTTGTGGTTTATAGACAATTTTTTGTCATATTATATATATATATTTATTATAATAATGAATTATTAATAATAATAATAAATACTCTCTCCGCACCGATGCACCAAAATTTTTTGAGATGTGCCTCGCCGGCACCCGCACCTTGGTGACATAGACACACACACATTTGACACGACACAGAATAGGACATCCATTACATGTTTGATCATCTTCAGGACCACCAGGATTGTGACTGGCACTCATTATAAAGCCTCCATTAGCCTATCAAAAAGCATTTGCACAAAATAATACAGCAATTTAAGTCAAGCCTGTATTCCATAAACTCGATATGCATTCTGGTATTCCAGAATGAAAAGAACACATAAAGCTACCTAAAACAAAATAACAAAACACATAATACTTTACAAACCAAGAAACAACACATTTTCTCAACAAAAGCATTTGCACAAAATAATACAGCAATTTAAGTCAAGCCTGTATTCCATAAACTCGATATGCATTCTGGTATTCCAGAATGAAAAAAACACATAAAGCTCATTATGTGTGTGTGTGTGTGTGTGTGTGAGAGAGAGAGAGAGAGAGATTGGTACCATCAAGGAGGAGGGCATGGTTATTGTTGTTTCTCACAAGCAAATCTTGATCCAAATCAGCAGTATGAAGTGATATCTGAGAAGTAAATGCAGGACAAGTACTTCTTAAGAGCTTCAGATTCTAAAAACTATAAACAAGATGTGAAGTGTTATTTTATAAACACAGGACCAGGAGTACATGCTATCTTAGCATGACATAATAAAGTAAAACTTCTTAGGAAAATCATGCTTCAGCAGCTTATACCATAATTGCACTGTCCTGTCAAAGGAAGATGTAGACAGGTGAGATGAACCAGACCTGAACTGAACTTTTGCCTCTCTGTTTTCAAGGTGTCCATGTTCCATAGAACAGCATGCTCACCATATACACATACAAAAACACCATATAGATACAAAAAACAATCTTTTATTCGAAAAAATGCGTATAAAACATGGAAAACAAGTCAGCTGTATAAAACATGAAAAAACATGTTTTTTTAAAGCTAAAAAATAAGAAATGCAAAAAAAAATGGTATAATACGCATTTTTTCCTTTTTATATTTTTATTAATGTTTAATTTTTTATAATTTTCAGGATTTTTAAATGTTTTAAATTTTTTTAAAATTTACCAAGATTTTTCCGAGATCCCAAGAAATTCCTCACCATATAATAACCGTACACATTTTTTATGACAATGTATATATATATATATATATATATATATATATATATATATATATATATATAATTTAGGAGATCATGTACTGTTACACACACACATATATATAGGCCATTTTATCACTGCCTTTCCTCTTTGCTTCTCGTCTGCTGGAGAAGAGTGTTGAAATAAAGCTTTTGAAAGGACTACACATCTTTTCAAACAAATAGCCTAAGAGAGGAATGATTTGATAGTCAATGTTTCGTGCAAACTTTAACTCATTAATGGTGCAGCTAGAGCATATCTGGTGTAAGCCTGTAACAAACAAGACCGTCATTAGAAGCCTTGAAAGAAGTAGATAATTATAGCCCATCGTCACATATGTCATGTACGGGTATTATACGGTGAGGAATTTCTCGGGTATAATATGGCAAAGTTATATATCTTGGAAATATCTTAAGAAAATATCTGCAAATTTTTAAAACAAATTAAAACATTTAATAAATCATAAAATTATAAAAAAATAAAAATATGAAAAAAAACGAAAAGCATGTATAGTACATTTTTTTCACATTTTTTATTTTATGGCGTTTTCTTAAAAAATACGCATCTAATTGTCGTTTTATACGGCTGAATTATTTCTTGAGTGTCATACGTGTTTTATATGACAATATTCTAGACATGTAGAAACTATAGCCACAAGTAAATAAATGGCCACACACACACACATAGAGAGGAATGATTTGATAGTCAATGTTTCGTGCATACTTTAACTCCTTGCTATAATACACAGCAACAAATTATGTGCATATGTAGTTTAGGCCGACCATGTACTGTTTAATATTTTTAATGGTGCAGCTAGAGCAGAAAAGTGATCTGCTGTAAGCCTGTAACAAACAAGACCGTCATTAGAAGCCTTGAAAGAAGTGGATAATTATAGACCATTGTCACATATGTCGTGTACAAGTATTACACGGCGATAAATTTCTCGCGTATAATATGGCAAAGTTGTATATCTCAACAATATCTTAGGAAAATCTCGGCAAATTTTTAAAAAAATTAAAACGTTTAATAAATCATAAATTATAAAAAAATAAAAATGCGTAAAACACGTATACATGTTTTTTATTTTCTGACATTTTTTTAAAAAATATGCGTCTAATTGCCGTTTTTATACAGCTGACTTATTTCTCGAGTATTATACGCGTTTTTTTCGAATAATACGTGTTTTATATGACAATATTCTAGACATGTAGAAACTATACCCACAAGTAAATAGTTGGCCCGAACATGTACAGTTATAGGAACGGAGATCAGGCGACCACCTATTTGCCTCTCAATGTTAAGCAGATCAGGTACTGTTAAGCGCTTTTAATTGTGCTACTACAGCCAAAAATATTTCACTAGGCTTCTTAATCTTCTTCTGGGAAAGGCTAAGTCTTCAGAAATCAGCATCATATGATTTATAATCAGTACTTTAGAAATAACTGTATATTGTTGAATCCACGTTATTGATGCTGTTGGGAGAAAGATGCAGGAGGACTGAGATAAAGCTAACAATCCAGACGGTAGGAAGTATATATAAAGGTTATGTAATGCAAAACTTTTGACAAGTGCACCAAAAACAAAGATTATCTAACTGAAAGCTAAAGATAACTCAGACATATCATGATATCAAACTGAAAGTAGCTACTTAAAAGAAGCAAACCAGATACCTGATTGAGATTGCCAACGATGCCCCATTTCGAACAACTTGTCAGCCACTCAGTTCAATTCCCAATCCTAAAATCAGATTGTAACTTTTCCAAGCCCTCTTTAGCTATTTCAGAACTGTCAATGTATAGAGGAACTAGCACGGCTGTGATTTTTGTCACTGAACCATGTTTCTTTTTTAGTGTTGCAGTTCTTCAAGCCCTATTCTCCAACAGCAAGCCTGCGTTCAAAATCATGATGGTTACTTCAAACAAAAAGAAGTTAAAATAAACTGTATGTAATAATTTTTTTGTAAGCCTAGAAGGAATACTGAGTAGTACATCCAATCATGGACGGAACTCTATAATCTGTGTGAAATGAGCTGTGCAAAATTGGTGTAGAATATCAGAGAATAAATTTTAGTCTGGTGGATGCTAAGTTACATGGATAAAGGCTGGTCTTGGTGTGATAAAGGAAGTGACCAAGACTTCATTAAATAACAATTAACTAGATGCATCTCTGTTGGCTAGTGTCTGCTTAACCCTCACTTGTGCATCAAGAAACGACAAATAATAAAGATAGGGTAGGAAATATTTCGTGCAGTCTTTCTCATTTGACTAGTTAAAGATCAATGGAGACAGAACAAGAGCTAGTGGATCTACAGAGTCAACTTATCTCTAGAAAAATGGTATAAAAGCATGAGTGCAACTGGAAAATAACCCCGACTTCAGCTTGGGAATCATAAAATAACGGCCATTGTCTTCTTCGTGGGCCCACGATAGATTTTTCTTAGATTCTGATTACAGGGATAACAATGTATGACGCAAGAAACAATTTCCTACATGTGAATTGCCTCAAATGCCTATATTACCTGCACGTCAATATTGGATCAATCCCATGACAACCCAAAAGTAATCAAAGCAATGAGAAGAACAGAAACTACAGGCAACCACCTATTGGTCTATCAATGTGGCACAGCTAAAGTATTTACCGTTCTATGAGGTAAAGTTATACGTGAGGCTAGTAGAATGGTCACGCGGAAGCCAGGTCTAAGTCTAAGCGGCAGATCAACCACGACATTGTCAGCAGATGTTCTGAAACTTCCATTCCTCTGCTTTTGTTCGGCAGATCTTAGTTCCACGAGAGAGGGAGAGAGAGAGGGGGGTGGAGAGAAGACTGATCGAAGTAAGGGACGAGAACCATCGCCAAACAGCCTACCGTTGCTGAACAGACAGTTAAATCAGAAAGAAAGAGAGAAGGAGCTTACAAGTGCAACTCCGCCTGAAGAAAATGCAGAAACCCACACAGTATGCCGGTGCCACTGATTCTTTATGTTGAAATGTCGATCCAAAAAACAGCATCAAACCATCGAGCCCACTGCCATCGACTGAGAAAGAGAGAGAGGGAGAGAGAAAAACTCCATACCTAAGTGTGGTGGCATCGATCGGATGGAGCAACCGGTAGGTTGCCGGAAAATCCCGAGAAATCAATGGTTGGAGGAAAAAGGGACGGATTGAGCAATTCCTACTTTGTTGGCTAATTAAAAAGGATGGAAAGAGAATGGAAAAGGACAAAGTGTCTTTGGTGGGAGGAAAGGGAAAAAAAAGGGAGAGAAAGGAAAAGATAAATTAGTGTAAATACAATCCTTTTCAAATCAAAGGGATTGGGAGGGAAAGGAAAAGAAATGAAGACGAAAAGTTTTTTTTACCCGTAATACCCATGAGAACCTACATCTAGAAAAATAAATGAAAGAAGATTTTAGTCTTTTCCTTTCTTTCCTTTCTTTTTTATCTATACAAGTTTTTTAATCACCTTTTTTTCTTTCCTTTTCATTCCATTTTTTTTCCTTCTGTTTTTCTTTCCTTCCCTCCCTTTCTGTCCCTTCCTTTCCCTCCTACCAAACAGGGCATTAAGGAAAACTCCCACCAGCGGGTAACAGTGCCCTAATTTTGGCGGGAACGCCAAGGGTTCGCAGGGCTATGAATTGGCTGAAAATAAATGATGACCTGCAGCAACGAAAAGTTGATTTCGTTGATAAACGATGAACAAATAATAACGGAAACAGTTTTGGTTACTTACTTTTCATGCATATTTAGCAACGAAAATTTTGCTACTAAACCCAAAAGATTGACCTCTATAGTAACAAATGGATCTTTTCGTTGCTGATCCCATGGTACTCTCCCCATTTATGACGAATAGCCGATTTCGTTGCTAAAGATAAATAAGTAGCAACACATACATGTCCTGCGTTGCTAAAGGCTAAAATTATTGTACTGCCAGCCATGGCTAGACCATGAACAATAACCTGAGCCAAGCTCGACCAGGGCAGGCTAAGCCCAGGGCAAGTGAGCATATGCCCACCCAATGCGTGCACCGTATGTGCCACTAGTGTCTGGGCATTCCTTGTTTGATTTATAGTTAGACTGATGGATTCAAACTTGAAAATAACTTCATTTAGCTGAAGTGCAAGTTTGTAAGTTTAAGTGAACGTTGAACCGCAGGAACAATAGTCTGCACCACTAGGCTTGTCAGTGTCTGTATAATGTGCGGCTGCGATATCAAGGTTATATTCTAGGTGGGTGGACTGGAACCTATAGTTAACTATGTAGGCTAGATATGAACCATTAAATGGATGATAGATTCACAATCCGAATATATTGATGTACTGATGACACAGACACTGTTCGACTGATGCATCGATAAGAGACATTGTGCATTGTTGTATGCACATACTATCTAGCACTTGTTACTTTCTCAGTTGGTCTTTGATTATGATATTCATGGGCACAACTTCAACGTGAAGTCCAAATTAATGGCAACAGAAGAGATTTTGGTGCATTGTCGCGTTGGGCCAGTGTTGACTATATGATATGGCCAAACATGTATGTGTCTAGTGTTTGACATAAGCTTGTTATGATTTGGCACTTGGCCTGTGATAGGCATGTTCAACTGTTATCAATGGCATTGGGTAAACTGTGTTATGAACATACAAGTAATCAACTTACCACACATGTGATACACTGGTATTGTCTGTTAGCTTAAGTTACAGGTTTATGCTTCTTTCAATTGTTGTATTTTCATGTGATTGCATGGCCTGAGCATGACATGGGTAACAACCTACACCAGAATTATACCAACTAGAAGCCAGTCAACCCACAATAAAGGGATCAGGTTGGATGTTACAAGGGCTTGGGTCCCAACAACGTGTATATTTTTTTAGAGTAGTCTTATATATGGAAAGTGCTCCTCCTCAAGCTAGTAAGGAGGAGCTAGTCCCTATCACATGGCAGTGAGTGTTGGACTTTGCTACTGCATTAGCAAAGCTGAGCTCAACGATTTTGAGTTAGTGTGACGGCAGGATTTCCCCATGTCATGTCGCATCCCAATGACTCAATTGTTTGAGACCGTAAGCTACACAAAGATGTGCACCTTTACACCCGAGGTAGGTTGATGCCTTCTCCCTTTACTCAGGAGTGTACATGAACTATGCTTGTCGTGTATTGTAGCTTATGATATTATAGTGACATAATATTGCTCACCTAAGTTTCATTGATGAGTTTGGCACTGTTCACCCACATCACGATGGAACTCCTATTTTATCTGACTGTTAGACTTGGGAATTAAGCCATACTCAGATGTTGTTGTGATTATTAAAAAACATATTGTTTTCAGGCCCTTACCAGATATATGATTAGGTCCATTGAACGAGGGGCTGGTCCGAACAGTAGAGGCGATTTTGGGAGTGGGTGATGTCATTGCCATACTGTTGTGGTGCTCTTTGATTTATATATGCCCCTTAGCATTGGACTCGGGTGTGTGCTCTTGCATATACAGTTTACTCGTGTGTGATAGTTCGCATGTTTATGTAATGATCAGTTTTGCGTTATTTTATTCTCTGACTTTGCACAATCAATCCATCTTGTGACATATAGTATAGAGCATATTATATGTGTAGGACTGATCATGCCATGCACCAATTATCCAAGAAATTTTTATAATATGATGCAGGACAGGTGGAACCATGTGCCTTCTACGTAGACAATTGCCTTCGGCTCTGCCTGTACACCTCCACTGCACCACAATTATGGTTTGGTTTGCATCCAAATCTATGTCACCGCGGTACGGGTACGGGTACTGGTACGGGTACGGGAAAACGGGTACGGGTACGGCGTTTTTAAAAATGATGGTACGGGTACGGTGTATTTTTTTTATGATAATATTAATTTTTTAATTAAAATTATAAATTTTAAGAAAAATAAAACGCATTAGAATGGTGCATAACGTGAACATATAATAAAAACCACCGACGTATATTGTAATTAAAACCACCGTTACAATTATGTAGTTTGATTTGCATTGTTCTAATATTGTTTTATACCAAATTATGTAGTTTGATTTGCGTTAGAATGTAGTTTGACTAGAGGGATTGCAGTTTGTACGCGTTAGAATATGTATGTAAGCATAGCAAGCGTGAATGAACATATAATAAAGAGAGCATGTAATAAAAACCATCGTATATTGTAAAACGCATTTTGCAAAGGCATTTTTTTAGTCCTGTATCGACGTTTTTGAAGAAAGAAAGAAAACATATAATAAGAAATCACCGACGAATATTGTAAAGCGCTTCGGCCCTCGACGGGTGAGAATAGTCGACATGTTTGTTGCGTTAAAACGATGAAGAATTGTTTTTTCAGATTTTGGATTTGGTTTTGATCCGAAATCAGATCCAAACGTACCACCACGTACCCCGTACCGGTACCGGTACGTTGGCGAAAAATCAGATCCAAACGTACCACCACGTACCGGTACCGGTACGTTGGCGAAAAAGACGTACCACGGTGACATAGATCCAAATGGTGCTGCAATTTTCATCAAGAAAAATCAATTACTATGCTGAGAAAATAATGTGCCCGGAAAGGAAAGGTCCCTGTGATACCCTCCCAAATGTCAGGTGAATCAATTAAAATGAATGGAGCAGTAGTAAATATTGAAGAATTAGGAAATGGCGAATAAGTTTTCTTTTTTTTTGCTAGATAACATATGGAGTAATGTTCATTAACATGAGAAAAATCAAAAGAATGAAACAAGGTCTATTAAATGAGAATATGAAGGCTGACCAAGTCTAAAGTGCCATAACTAAGATAGGTTGGCGAAACAATGGTAGAAATATGCCTTTTGATCTTCAGGACAAACATACGTTTAGGGTTTAGGGTTTAGCAATTTGTTTTCTGATTATCCCAGCTTTAATTTTCATAGCTTTGGGTGTGATTCACTATTTTGAAATGTAGTTTTCTAAGGAGTATTGTGTAATTGGTTGGGCTGGTGGCTAGTATGAGACTACTCGCTAATTTGATTCTTGTGGCCATCAAACCTTTTGCATAAGCCAAAGCAGGCATGGACATTGGCGTGGGGGTACTATCCTTGGGGTTTTACACCACTGGGCAAGTGTCTAAATCTCTCGATCCAAGTGCAACTTCCTTGAGTCAGAATCTTAAAAAAGAAAATCTGGATTTGGTGGCATGTCAATGAGTTTAGGGTATAGGGTCGCCTGGCAAGTGTATTATTGTGGCCGGCTGAGTGTAGGGGCACCCTTAGTTGTGCCAATGTCTAGTTTAATTGGGGTAGAATCTAATTCAGTTTTGAATTGGTCAACTAACATGGTCTACTTTTTTATTTTGGTTTTTGTAGAGTGTAAGAGTAAGGTTCAAATCTGGTTGGCGAGCTCTGTCTTGTGAGATACGTAGTCTCTGAACCACCTCTAGAGTATTGTGATTAGAAGTTAGCTTTCGCTTCTGGCTATTTCCTTAGTTGTTAGTAACTTATGGTTATGCGATAGAGGTCCCTCTGGTTGTATTTCTTCTAGGTTTTGAATATTGCATAGAATAGTATAGGTGTCTAGCTTTAGGCCGGTAACTTCAAGCTGCCATGACTTATTCTAGGGCCTCATTTGAAGGTTACTCGTGTATAATTGCTTGCAGTGTTTGACACTGATTTGTTTTGGATGTCCTCTAGTTAAATTTGTTAGACAGGACGTAAGTGTAACTTACTTCAGATTTAGTTTAACGTTTCAGATTGCACGAGTATTTCGTTGCATTTTAGAAGTATAGATGTGTATATAAGCTTTGCATGTAGTATATTAGGTTGAATTTTGAGATGTCCTTGCTGCTCGCCTCCCTCTAGGAGACGTCAGCCATTGTTAAAGGTTGAGGAGCTTCTAGAGTATATTGGTCAATAAGGGAATTAAGTAGGGGCACCTAGAAATTAGTGAAAGTTCATCACTATTCATTTATAGCTAGATTTCCAAGTATCCAATAGAAGAGGTCAACAAGGGTGGCTCAAATTAAAGCTGCCATCATCTAGAAGCTTACGAGGGTGTCTTATATGCAAAATTCTTGAGGTTTTGCAGCATCGACCCATTGAAAAATACATTTGAAAACTCGACTTTCATTTTGGAAACTTGCGGGAAGACAATGAAGAGGAGTTCTTGTTGGTACGACGTTTGACCTTTTTTTGTCTTTAACTAACTAAACCGAGGATTGAGTTTATGCCTATCTATTGCCTAAGTGACTAAGTCGTATCCTAAACATGAGATACATTGAAAGAAAAGAAGGCAAACATAAGAGATAATTTTCAAAGAATAATGCATCCAACTAAGTTTTGGAAATTGAATTTGATGAAAACCCTAAGTGGACCCTCAGAGTTAAGATAGAATCAACATCTTACCCCTTTCAATATGAGGTCCATACACTCTAATATGTACGATACATGGCTTTGAAAAATGGTTTCAACAGGCAAGTTAGAAATAGGTTTTGCAATTTGGAAAAGAGTTTTGCACTCTGGAAAGGAGGTTGGAAAAGGGACGTTGGAAGATTTGGAAGATAAACTTTAAAATGAATTTGGAAATGGTTTTGAACTTTCAAGTGACTTCAAAAGAGGGAAACAAGATGTCTTGGAAAAGAAAGTTTTGGAAGGACTTAAAAACTTCGGAAAATCATGAATGATTTTTAAAAAGTGTATTCTAGAGGATATTAAGAAGACTATATCTTCCCTACACTGGGATTTTGACCCACTACATAAATTAGATTTTGGTTATCTTAAATTCCAAAAGAATAGTGAGTGTGGTTCCTTTTTCCCTTTCGATGGAACCCAAAGTGATGGATTTAAAACAAGTGTATACATATGCAGGGCCAAATTATAACGTGCTTATTGTCAAAGCAAATTACATATAATTCAACCCTAAACGAAAGCAAGGAAAAGTAATTTGAAAATACTATTTTAAAATATCATTAACACAAAGACGTATCAATAGTAATTTAAGAACTTAATCTTGGACTTCGAACCTATTCTGAAGCTGTGAAGCATGTAAGGAAAAAATTTGTCCCATTATACTAGGTTTTCATATATTTGTGTGTACTTTTGTTTTTCATTTGGATTGCAATTAGTCAACTTTTGATTCTTTAAACCCTTTATAATAGGTTTACACATTTGTCTACCACATTAGGTATAGATATTTGCTTCTGTGTTTGAGTCATTGGATCCATTGTTCTTATAATGTTCTCTGTAAACTCTCATTACTGTGAGGGCCAGTTATTTTAATTCCAGTCACCGTTTGTATGTATAAAACATATTTTCAACTAGGTCCAAGGGATGCTTCATATTTAGTGCGTTACGGAGAATTGGTTTGATGTTACTAAATGAAAGGATGCTAGTCGGTATAAAGCTTAAGAGATCGAGATAGTGATCAAGGGAAATAAAAAAGCTGTATATGGGGTGTACTTTTTATGATAATATATGCATGGAAACAAGTGTTTCCATGCTGAACCAATAGATTGAGTAATTATGGCCCTGGTCACCAGAGTCTCTGAGTTTCTTCATTGTCGAGGCTACGAATCGGTTCTAAAATGTTCTCTGAGTTTCTCCATTGTATCGGCTATGAATGGATTCTAACATCTCTGGTTAATGCATGAGATTCCATAAAGGTCTAAATTGTTTCCATCTGCGTATAGTTTGGAGAAAGCTTTTGGGAGTATATCAAATTGAGTGTCTTGATCCAAAAGCATTTCCTAGGAAGTCCCCCAGAGATATGATTCAAAGGAAGGAACCGTTTCCTTGTAATCTTATCTGGTGGAAAGGCTTTTATCCTAGAAAAGCAATTATTATTTTCTTTTGTCTAAGGGCAGATCATTAACTCATGAGCAACTAAAGAGGCCAGGCATAGTGGTGCAGGTGGCTTGGAGAAAAGTGAAAACTCAAAAGAATCTTTTTAACTCATGACAAAGCCCAGCATCTTTTTTAACTCAAAAGAATCCGTTTTATTACTGCCGAAAATGTCACAGAATCCAACTAAATGAGACTCATTTGCACCATTCTAGTGGCCTGCTCATCATGAGACGCTCATCACGAGTGCAACTAGAGCACCCATGAAACGAAGCAACCATGAATAAGAATACTGAATGTAGAAAGACAAACCTTAGACAATTAGATCTTTCCTTTGTACACGTTCTATTCCACAGCCAAACCACCAACAAAAAGGAAAAGTAGTACACTACAGAACTAGGTCAATCCCAACTAGATTTTCGAATGAAGAGTGACAATCATTCAACCTACATTGACAGTTTCCTTGGGAATTAGCAATAACATTGAATTCCATATCAGTGCATGCAAACTCCTACCAGTTCCTTTTTCTAAGTAGATTACTTTCAATTTTATGCATGAATCACAGACCATTATCCACACCCAGAATGACAGACTACAATAAGCATACGCATTTGAACTTGTAGTATGCCTGAATTGCCCCCATCTCAGATATGAGATGAAAAAATATAGACAGTTCGTGCATACTACAGATTTGAACGTGTGTTCTTTTCTTTCATCATTCCTGAGATCTCAGTCCATCAGATTTCATGCGATGGACGATGGACAGTCGTCCATGCAGGCCACACCTTTCTTCAGTCCATATATTCTATGGACTTGTATATATACATAATGATATCAACTTTTAGACAGGCATTGGTCCCACTTAGCTTCAACAAATCTCCAAAACCTCACATTATCTCTGAGGTCCTTGGCTAAAAGGAATGCAACCATAAGGAACTAAATGTTGCCCAGTCTAACTTACTAAACCAACCAAGAACTAGAAGTTTAATCAAACTGTATGCATAACACTTAACCTCAATAGCATGTGAATAGATTAAAGACAAAAATCAATCAAAGCATGAATTCATGAATTTGTATCCTAAACAAATATCCCCCACGAGCATGCTAGAATAACAGCGAAGATAATAGAAAAATCGGGACAAGCACCTAGTCTTACATATCTGACGAGGATCCACAGGCCAAAAAGTGATGCTTGTATATGTAGCCATACATTGCTCAAATAAACATTAATCCATCTTGTGTGCAATATGATTAGAAAACATGCCCGTATGGAGATTAGCAACTATGGGATTATGAAAGAATGGGAAAGATCCTAGTTACATGCTCCAATGGGACAGTGTCTGCCGTGTTCTTTTTCAGCTCTGGTTGATTGAATACATTGGAAGGAAGCACAATCAGCTGCCCACGGCCCTGTCCTTTCTCTAGGACCCACCCACTGTTTGCCACGTGGTGCTCTAAAAACTTGTCCAAGGAGAGACCTTCAATGTTGATAGCCTGTTCACGAGGGATCACAACTATCAAGAATCAAAGTTAAACCAAGAAAACCAAAGGGAGAAAAGAGCTCGCTCTTTTACCTCTGCCAAGACGGGCCTAGGCACCTTCCTGTAAGTGAGTGAAAGAACGTGAATGGCATAAGCTTGGATAGCTTGCTCAAAACCTGCAACATGGTGGCTTTGTAAGCTCTGATGGTCAATTTGAAGATCTTGTTATCTTCTCCACTCGTAATAAGCTTAAAACAGAATAATATTCACCCTACCAGGCACAACTTCAACTGTGCTTCGGTTCTTTGCTGCCTCATCCCAGAACTGGCGAAACCTTGCTGTCTGCAGAAAATAAATTGATCGGTTCAGGTATTCAGGCTTACTCAACCTGAACACAACAGTAGAAAACTCAGATAATCTGATTCACATTCGAAAAAATGGAAAAATCCAAGGATCATAGAGGTTTAAAAAGAAAAGTTGAATGAGTCACTTATGACTAGTGGCCAATTTGCGGAAACATCAAATTTTTCTATCGCAATTTTAGACGCTTGCTTCAACGCATATTCAGTGTCATAATTTAGTCTCTAAGGTAGGTAGACAACCAAATACTTGAACACAATGCCCCTCATTGAATGCAATTTCTGAAATCGATCATGTTGAAATATGTTGTATTGGGACCGGATCCATATCTGGATCCGGATCCCTTGGGCGCGGGTACCGAGGACGGCTCGGTACCGAGGACGGCTCGATACCCTAGGCGGCTTCTCCCTTCTCTCCTTTATATTCTCACTTATGTGTAATTGTTGAATTAAGTGAATAAGTATTTTCTCTCTCCTAGGGTTGCGGTGTGCCCCTAGGTTAGAGCTTCCCCGTGGTTTTTTTCCTCGTTCTGAGGTTTTTCCACGTACATCGTGTGTCCGTTCCTTGCTCTATTCTTGTGGTTTGTGTTTCTATTTCTGTGGCTGGAAAAGGGAGTTTGTCCCTGTTGAATAAATATATTCTTCAGAATGCTCTTCATGTTCCCAACATTCCTGTGAATCTGTTATCTGTCAGCAGTATTACCAAAGAACTCAATTGCAATCTAATCTTCTCTGCTGATCGGTGTTTTTTGCAGGACTTGGTGACGGGGACGAAGATTGAGATTGGTTCGGTTGTTGATGGGCTCTATAGACTGCCCGTGCAGGTTGCTTCTGCTCTCATTTCAGCCACTAGTGGACAGTTGTCAG
>JAANDH010000987.1:88115-130860 GCA_011799765.1 Nymphaea thermarum
AAGTTGCCGATGTGTTGACAAAATCTTTATGTACATCTCAATTTGAGAAAAATGTTAGCAAGCTTGGCATGTTTGACATGTATGCCAAGCTTGAGGGGGAGTGTTGAAATATGTTGTATTGGGACCGGATCCATATCTGGATCCGGATCCCTTGGGCACGGGTACCGAGGACGGCTCGGTACCCTAGGCGGCTTCTCCCTTCTCTCCTTTATATTCTCACTTATGTGTAATTGTTGAATTAAGTGAATAAGTATTTTCTCTCTCCTAGGGTTGCGGTGTGCCCCTAGGTTAGAGCTTCCCCGTGGTTTTTTTCCTCGTTCTGAGGTTTTTCCACGTACATCGTGTGTCCATTCCTTGCTCTATTCTTGTGGTTTGTGTTTCTACAGATCACATTACCCTCTGGCATTTGTTGTGCTAATATGAATGGTCCAACAAAATGAAGCAAGGAGAAATATCACTTACCTCTAGATAGTGAGACATTACAATGAGAGTCTTAAACTGCTCCTCCATTTGCTAAATGCATTTTTAACAACAGAATGGAAAAACAGAATTAGGACCATAAATGTGGAAAATCAACATCCACAACATACATATATTCACAAGACAACAGAAAAGGGAGTACCACTCTTTCAGGGATCAAAAAGAGGCAAAGGCTGAAGTCAGGAGCTGGCATTGCCATGAGGGCCTGCAGATGGTACGAAGCTGAAAATGAGGACCACCTGTTTGTAGCTAAAATGACCAAAGTCAATATTCAAGGATGCAAGTATAATTTACCTTTACCAAGATCAGCGCCACTATCTGGATGCTCATTCTTTCTGGTTCAAACTGGAGATATAACAAAAACAATAACAGTGAACATAATTTTGCATCAGGAAAATATAATGAATGACACCAACTAAACTGGGGTTACACAGACCACTATCAGACTAGGTTAAGACTTAAGAGACACCCAGGTATTGAACTTTTCACCCCCTTGAACTTGAAGGTCCAAAAGTTCAACCCTCAAGCCAGATGGATGAAGCTTTTGTTAGCACATGAACCCAATTTTTGCCAGAAAGGGATTTGCATCCAATACCTGATAAAGTCGAAGAAGACAAAGGTTTGCATCCAAATTGTAAGTCTGAGATGAGACCTAGAAACAAATAAAGAATGCAAGTTAAGACCAGTTTAACACATAAACATACAAAAAATAGCAACTATGTTGTAAGCACCACAAATATTGGTTCTGGATTGCATATCAAGGTAGAATCTTCTGCTAATCATTGTTACAAATATTGTTCTTTTAATAACAAGAACTTTCTTGGGTTTTCTTTGGCAAAGTTTTTCTTGAGAAAATCTCAAGAAAATAAAAAAAATTTAAAGATTAGGTAAAAATGAAATAAATGAGAAACTAAATAAGAAAGGCATTAAAAACTACATAAAATTACAAAAATAATGTTTTGACGATGACAAAAATAATGTAAACAATCATGTGCATGTGCATGACATAGTTATCATGCAATATGTCCGCATTTAAAAAGAAAGACAATGAAGCCACATTTTTCAGCTTTGGGTTTCCAACCCCCCTCACACCTAATTCCAAGACACTCAAAAGAGTTGTTTGTGAGGAAGGACTTGTGTGTTTGAGGAGAAACATACCAATGATCTCATGTGTGAAACAGCAATGCTGTGTTGAAGCCAGCGCAATTTCATTCTTATTGAGACATTCTTGCTATGAAGTCTTTGATTACAAATGAATCAAGAGGATCCGTTGATGGCGGAGGCCATAGAGCAAAGTATTTGGCATATCGTGTCCAAGGATGAGCTCCATGATTTTTTAGCTCTTGTGAATTGTACACTTGGTAGCTTCTGTCTTAATATGCTAAAATTTTCAAACATTAATCACTGAACTGTGTGGTTGACATGACTTCTAATCTAAGTCACTTGGGTGCGCCATTTCTGGACCCGTACCCAAGCTGGTCAAACGCGAGTCGGGTGAGGTCAGCCGCACCCGACTAAAATCACCTTTTTCGGAAGCGCACCTGACTCGCGTCCCGACTAAAATCACCTTTTTCGGAAGCGCACCCAACTCGCATCAAACGCGAGTCGGGTGCGGTCAAACAGCACCATGTCCTTTTCCATCCATTTTTTGGGTTTTTTTTAATTTTTAACAAATAGGGCACAATCGACGCTTCTCTCTCCCTCTACGCTGCAACTCCCTGTCTTTGTGTTGTGATGCTGCTCTCTCTCTCTGCACTGCGACCTGCGTCCGCATCTCTCCGTCCAGTGACCGGCGATCAAAGAACTCAGTCTGACGACAGGCGTCCATTGCTCTCTCAGTCTCCGATTTCTACCTCCATCCTCTCTATTCTTTCACATTTTCCCACTTCTTTTTCACTCACACCTGCGCTGCATTTTAGAAAGGCAAACTCTTTCTCTCACTCTTTGCAGCGTATTTTTCTTTTCATTGTTTGATTCTGATATCACGCTCTTTGCAGCGCATTTTTCCTTCTTCTTTTTATTATGTGATTATGATATTCTCGTCTCGTCTAGTGCAGGAGTGTGTATTTTCTCTGTTTTAGTGTGTTGTTCTCTATTTCAGTGTGTTGTTTACGTTTCTGGAATAGTGATGCAACCTCGTGGTTTGTTTATATGGTCGGTCAAGAGAGGCTTTCTTAGAGAGACTTCATATTATTAGGTGGCTTTGTACTATTATGTTAGTTGTGATTCTTGTGAAATTTTCTTAAGTTCTATTCTTGCTGTAGTGGTAAAATGCCATGTTCTTCTCTAGCTTTTTAGATTCTCCGACTTGCTGATACTATAATAAACTGTGCATACTACATGCTCATATCTTGTATAACAAAATCATGGTTGCATGCTAAGTTGTCTAAATCAGTAGCCGGACACAAGTCAATCATGGTCTAAAGCTAGTTGATGATGAATGGTAAACTAACAAAACCAAATATTTAACAGTAGATAAGCTGGTTCGTAGCTTTATTCTATTTTCTCCTTTGATCTGTTTTTATAGATAGCATTCCCCTCTTCCCTGGCTTTGCTCTAGAAAATTAATGAAATGCATGTGCACTAAAATGTTTTCACAGCTTTGAAGTTCTGTTTTTCCTTCCCTTCTATTGGAAAGGACTGTGTGAGGAGAAAGTGCTTTACATCTTCAATTTTCATTGATTTTATCAGCGTCATCATGGTGGATGAAGGCTGATGATCAGAGTATGCTGCAATGTTATCTACATCATACAATACGCATGCGTATAGTACGATACGTATTGTATAGGTTTAGAAAACCTATACGGTACGCTTACGATACTCAATACGCTCGTGTATCGTAAGTGTATCGCCTGTATCATACAATACGGGAGCCGTATGGCCCGTATCGTACGATACGTGTGATATACCCTCGTATCGTACGATACGGGGAAAAACACAAAAATTTTTATGTTTTTAAGTTTAAACACTCCTCCCTCTCTCTCTCTTCTTGTGTTTAAAGACTCCGAGAGACGTGTGAAGGAGAGATTTTACTCATTTTCATCAAAATAATTTAGGATTCAACGATTTGGGAGATATTATCGTTGAATCATGAAAGATGATAACTATATGTTTTGAACTTATGAAATTATGATGTAATCTAAGTCCTAAGACTCTAAGTCCTAAGATTCTATATAAGTTTCAAGTTTAAATTAAAAAATTAATTTTACAATACGCTATGCTACATTTGCGATACGTTACGATACGGCATATAGGTCGGCCCGACCGATACGCATTACGCCCTTTTACAACAGGTATGCAGACTATCTATTCTTAAAGTTGAACTAAAATTGTGCAACTGACCCATTAAATTTGTTATATTTGAAATTTTTCATTTTGAACTTTGAAGGTAAAACTATAAAAGAAGGCAAACAGAAGGAAAGAAAAAGAAGTTGTTTCAGATTCTCCTGGCACTCCTGCAATAGGTTCTTCATCTAGTGTGAATGTGGATTGATGAAATCTTAGAGCTAATAACTTGATTAACATTGAAATCTGCCCTAACTCCTCTTTATATAGACTAGAGGAGTGGGTGAAAATACAAGTGTATCATAAAAGAGAAACAATATTACAGAAATACCCTCTTAAGCCTAAGGCTGAATATAAACATATCTTAACACTCCCCCTCAAGTTGGAGCGTATATGTCAAATAAGCTCAACTTGGAACAGCAGCTTTGGAATGGTCCCCTTGCAAGAGCCTTAGTGAAGATATCAGTCGTCTGCCCTGTGGATGAAACATGTGAGGTACTTACAAACCCCTTTTGAATGATGTCTCTGGTGTAGTGACAGTCTACTTCAACGTGCTTGGTTCTCTCATGAAACGCCGGATTATTTGCAATAAAAAGTGCAGCTTTGTTATCACATAACAACTGCATAGGAAGAGGTACTTCAACAGATAAATCCAACATCAATGACCTTACCCACATAACTTCAGCAGTAGCCTGAGCCATAGCCCTATACTCAGATTCGGCACTTGATCTGGCAACCACTGTTTGCTTCTTACTCTTCCATGTAACCAAGTTAAATCCAATGAACACACAAAATCCAATAGTGGACTTTCTGTCTGAGGGGCATCCTGCATAGTCAGCATCAACATACACAGATACAGTGAGAGAAGTACCATTCTGGAAGAAGAGTCCCTTTCCTGGTGAACTCTTTAGATATCTAAGAATCATCATAGCAGCATCCCAATGAACTTTCTTGGGCTTATCCATAAATTGACTCACTCTGCTAACAGCATAGGCAATGTCAGGTCGAGTGACAGNGTCGGAAGCCCTCATGCTCAATGTGCTCTGATAATTTCTGAAACCAAGCTCGAGGACTTTGTTTCAGACCATAAATCGCCTTTCGCAATCTGCACACTTTCTGACACTCCCCCTCAGCAACAAACCCTGGTGGTTGCTGCATATACACTTCTTCATGTAAGTCACCATAGAGAAAGGCATTCTTGACATCAAGTTGTGACAGGGACCAATTCTTGCTGATAGCCACAGCAAGGAGAATCCGTAAAGAAGCATGTCGAGCCACAGGAGAGAAGGTATCATAGTAATCAACCCCATAAGTTTGGGTATAGCCTTTAGCAACTAGGCGAGCCTTATATCTTTCCTGAAGTCAGTGAAGTGGTGAATTGGCCATTGGAAGAAAGGAGGATTGAACGTATATTGTCACCAGCGGGACTTCAAAATAGTAGAGGTTGCTTTAACTAATAAGCAAGACTGACCCGCTAACCGCTTCCTGAAAGCTCTTCGACCTCCCTCGAGTCCCAGATAGGATTTCTACGACAAAGAGCCCTCGACTGACCGTAACATAAGTAGTTGATCTAGGAACCTCCTTCTCGCCAACCCGGAACTTTAGGACGGAAAAGAAGGAGTTGACGTAGGTGCCTGAGCTGTACCTTCCACACGTGTTCTGACTTTAACTTACCGGACCGGATAGTTACGTGGGCACTTGACCTTGAGTCTCAGGTTCAATGCTGCCGTTCGCTCTGTATTTGATGGTAAAGACCCATCTACAACCAACAATAGCTGTATCCACTGAAGGAGTAACAAGTGTCCAAGTGCCTCGAGACTGAAGAGCAGCCATCTCTTCTTGCATAGCTGCAGCCCATTTGGGATCAGAGAGAGCATCCTCATGCGTCTGTGGAAGTGCAACAGCCGACAGCCCCGTGACAAACTGCCGGTATGTAGAAGTGAGTCGGTCCATGGATAAATGACCAGAGATAGGATGCAACGTGCAGCTGCGTTTGCCTTTCCTGTGAGCAATGGGCATATCAAGGTCATGAGGAGCATGAGCAGGCTCGTGATATTCCCCTGTGGCATCATCACCATCACAGAAAGAATCGTCAGCAGTGGTGTGTTCAGGAATTACCTTGGGCATGCTGGGTGAAGGCACAGGTGCACAGGGAGCAGGCGCAACAGGTCTAGTACGACGTTGGTAGACAGCCCCAAAACGTTGATCAACTGGTTTTGGACAACTCAAGAGAGGTAAAGGGAGATAGACTTCATCACTGAATTCAGGTGCCCGTAATTGAGTTCCATTCGGAGAGAAAAATGAGGTAGACTCAAAAAATGTAACATCAGCACTCACATAATACCGACGAGTAGAAGGATCATAACATCGATATCCCTTTTGAGTGCGGGAATAACCAACAAAGATCGCCTTGATGGCCCGAGGAGACAACTTATCTCTTCCAAGGCAACACATCCTTAAACACGAGGTGGAACAGAAAACAATTCTCTGTCAGGAAAGAGGACAGAGATAGGAACAAGGTCGCCCAACACAGATGACGGCATGCGATTAATAAGATAGCATGCGGTGAGAACAGCATCTCCCCAGTACGAATGGGGAACATGGCTATGTATAATGATAGTACGGGCAACATCAAGAATATGACGGTGTTTTCTTTCTGCAACCCCATTTTGTTGGGAGGTATAAGCACAAGAGGTTTGGTGAATGATACGTTTATCTTTGAAAAATTGCTCTAGAGAAGAAGTACAAAATTCAAGAGCATTGTCAGAACGCACAGTTTTGACACAAGTATCAAATTGAGTCAGAATTTCATTGATAAAATTTTTGATTACAGGACCGACTTCAGATTTATTCTTCATAAGAAAGACCCAACTAACACGACTGTGGTCATCAACAGCAACAAGATAATACCGATGACCTTGAAGGTCAGGTGTACGACTCGGGTCCCAAACATCAAAATGAAGTAACTCAAAAATAGACTGGCTACTTCTACCAGGCCGCAAGGAAAATGATGACCTATGATGCTTGCCCAACTGACAAGACTCACATTGAAAGGATGACTGAGGAGACAGCTGAGGAAGAACATGTAGTAATTTCTGAAATGGTAGATGTCCAAAGCGCGAATGCCAAGTATAGGCTGAAGACGAAGAGGATCCCGAAGAGGTAGACCCAGCAAACGGAATGGGGTGCACTAGCCTGTAGAGACCTCCCTGCTCACGGCCACTGCCAATCACCCTGCCCGTCAGTATATCCTGAAACACAAGAGAAGAGGAATCAAATATAGCACGACAATGCAAATCTCTGGTAATCTGATTGATAGAAAGAAGACTATGTGGGAATTCTGGTGCATGAAGAACATGTTGTAATGGTAATGCCGAAGTAAGTTGGACCTCTCCCTGTCCAACAACTGGAGAATATTTCCCATCGGATAGAATAACTGAGCGGCCAGGTGGAGCAGAGACATAGGAAGTAAACTGTGCCTTGTCTCTACATAGATGTGTCGATGCACCAGAATCAATGAGCCAATCTGTCGTGTCAGTAGCAGGGCAAGCTGTATAGGCAGAGTACATACCAGAAGAAGAAGCACTAGCAGCAGTAGTGACAGTAGTGGTGGTCGGATCAGGAGCATGCTGAGGTCTATCGCCAATCAAGCTGCGGAACTGAGAGAGAAGATCATCTACACGGAACTCACTGGAGGGGGCGGTATGCTGCGCCTTAGGCTGCTCTGGAGACTCAGTAGAAGCAGTCTGATTAGCAAAAGCAGGACGACCATGTTTCTGCCAACACTTATCCACAGTGTGGCCAATGCGATGACAAAACTGACATACAGGGCACGAAGTAGGAGGACCACGACCACGGCCTCCTCGTCCTCTAGCAAAGAATGACCCACCTCTGCCACGAGTAGCAAGCATAGCAGAAGTGGTATCAGGAACAGTCGCTGCAGGGATGGGAATTCTGCTCAGTCTACTATAAGTCTCATCAATAGGAGGAATCGAGGGACTGGTAAGCATCTGATTCTTCGCGGATTCATAGACCGAATCTAATCCTGAGAGGAATACCCCAACCATAAGCATATCTCTATATGCCTTCTGTTGCTCACACTTACATGCAGGAAAGTAGCTGTTCAGTCTCTCAAACATGGACTTGAGACTAGAGTAGTAAGTATGAAGGGGCCGACCATCTTGGCGCATCTGATGAATGTCATGATGTAGCTGCATAATTCTGGTTTCATTTCTTGCTTGCGAATAAGTGGCTGCAAGAGAGTCCCACATATCCTTTGCACTTTCCTTGTGCAAGACTTCGTTGGCAATGTCTTGAGAAAGAGTGCCAACAATCCATACCATAACGAGAGAGTTATCTTTAAACCATGTAGTATATTTTCCTACCTTCTGTACGGGCTCGGGCTCCAATATAAGATGCTCCTTGTCATGAGCAATCAAGGTACGTTTCACTTGCATTGCCCACATCTCGTAATTACCTCCATTCATTTTGGTGATAAGGCTAGAAAACGGGGAACTCTTCATCTCTCCCGAAGATACGAAGGAAGAAGTATTAGCCCCACTGCTGATTTCAGACATCTTTCAACACAAAGGAGGAAACCGAGCCACGGAATAAGAAGTGCAGGCAAAAATACAATCACATATGTAGAGACAACATGCTAATCATCAAGCAATATGCAGTCAAACACACGATAGAAGCCATAAGTCTGATCGGCTGAGAGAAGCAAACAGCAAGAATAAAACTGAGACCGCTGATCACAGAAATAGAGCTGACAACATGCTATTTCAGCAGAGACGAAGCTGACGAAGAACTGCGAAAATAGATATACCAGAGGCGACAGCTATGATCAGCGGCAATGGATGTTGCCAAGGCAACAGCAGACAACGCTGAGAAGAAGATCAGCGTACAGAACAGCAAGCTGACGAAGAACTGGCAACTAGCGACAGGCGCTGAGAGGCAGGCGGCGCTGAGAGAAGACAGACGACGTTGAGAGGCAGGCGGTGCTGAGAGTAGGGCTGCACACGAGCCGAGTCGAGCCCGAGCTTGGCCAGCTCGAGCTCGACTCGGCTCAAAGAACTCGAGCTCGAGCTCGAACTCAATCGAGTTCCTTAACACGAGCTCGACTCGACTATATATAGTCGAGCTCGACTCGTTTAGTTTAGGCATAGCGTCGGCAATGAGGTCGAGTCCTTCGCCGGTTTGGAGGTCGAGCTTGAAAGCGCTGTCGCTTGGTGCTGAGAAGCAGCACCTGGAGGAGGGACGGACGACGGAGGATTGGTAGCACTGTGGTACATGAAGGAGAGAAGAGAAGGGGCGAGGCTGCGAGGGTTTGAGGAGAGGGAGAGAGAGAGAAGGAGCGAGGCTGCGAGCAAGGGTTTGAGGGAGAAGAGAGAGAAAAGAAGAGAAGGGGCGAGGCTGCGAGCGAGGGTTTGAGGGAGAAGAAGAACCAACTCTATACTCTTCTTTTCTACTCACTTGAGCAAGGTATGTTCGGTGCTTGGCCGTCCGGCGGATCTGCTCTGTTCTCTGCTCTTTTCATTAAAGGCATTAACGGAAAGAAGAGAAGGGGCGAGGCTGCGAGCGAGGGTTTGAGGGGGAAGAGAGAGAGAAGAAGATAAGAGAAGGGGTGAGGCTGTGAGGGTTTGACGAGAGGGAGAGAGAGAGAAGAAGAGAAGAGAAGGGGCGAGGCTGTGAGGGTTTGACGAGAGGGAGAGAGAGAGAAGGAGCGAGGGTTGTGAGGCTGCGAGGTTTGAGGGAGAACCCTATTTCTCTCTTGGTCTTGTTCACAGAGCCATAACCAAGTGCTTTTTGGGTGCCTTCTTCTCAAAAAAAAAAACGGACGTGTTTTCTCCTTCTTCTTCTTCTTCTTCTCTTCTGCAAATGAGACCCTCTCTCGTTTGAGGGAGAGGGGTTTCAGTTCTCTGATTTAGGGGGAGAGATAGAGAGGGAGTGAGAGAGAAAAGGAGAGAAGAGAAGGAACGAGGGTTTGAGGATTCCACCGATCGCCAGAAGGAAGAAGAGAATGAAGAGAGAGAAAAAGAAGACGAGAAATGAAGATGCGCGAAGGAGGAAAAAAATAAATATGCTTGGTTAAGTGAGCCGAGTTGGGTTAAGCGAGCTTCCTTAACCGAACTCGTACTCGGCTCGGTAAAATAAACGAGTTGAACGGACACCTCGAGCTCGGCTCGTTGAGTATAAAAGCTAGCTCGAATTCAAATTCGAGCCGAGCTTTAACGAGCCGAGTTCGAGTTACTCGGCTCGTTGTTCAGCCCTACCTGAGAGGCAGGCAGCGCTGAGAGGAAACAGGCGGTAGCAGACCTTTCAGCAGAGGGCGCAGGCGACGAGCAGGAGACGTGAGGCGTGAAACGACGAGCGACAGGCACAGAACAGCATGCTACGAACGTGAGACGGGCGGCGTACTCAGGCAAACAGGCGACGAGCAACGGGCAGCGTGCGACGGGCGACGTGAAAAGACGAGCAGAAGTCGGGCGATGGCAACGGGCGGCAGTGGAGGCGATAACTGGTGGGCAGCGATGGAGAAGCGCCTGGCGGAGAGGCAACAGGCGGCGGCTAGAGAGACCACGGGCGGAGAGGCGACAAGGGTCGACAGCGGGCGGCGGCTGGCGCCGCTCAGGCAGCGACGACTCGCTGAGGAGAAGGAGACGCCTGGAGCTCTGATACCATGATGAAATCTTAGAGCTAATAACTTGATTAACATTGAAATCTACCCTAACTCCTCTTATATCTACTAGAGGAGTGGGTGAAAATACAAGTGTATCATAAAAGAGAAACAATATTACAGAAATACCCTCTTAAGCCTAAGGCTGAATATAAACATATCTTAACATGGATGAAGGTGATGTTTCAAAGTCTTCTACACTACCTGGTGAAGCATATGCATCCGAAGAACAACCACTATGGAAATAAATGAAAACGGTCACTAAAGATGTAGGCAGTGGCAGTGGAGATGTGCTTTTTGTATGTCGATATTGTGGAGTTACATTTGTAGGATCTTACACAAGAATAAGACACATCTGTTAAAGTTGTCAGGTTTTGGAATTCGAGGATGTAAAAGTGTTTCTACAAAAAAAACTCGAGAGTTGAAGAAGTTGCAAGATCGTGTTGATGCAATCCACAACAAAAAGAAAAAAATATTATTATGACAAATCCTAAGAGTTCTGAGAGAAAAAGAAAGACTATAGAGACATGTTTTGATTCTTACGGAAGAGCAGAAACAGATAACGTGGCTGCTAAGTTTTTCTATTCTAGTTGCATTCCTTTCAATGTAACTAGAAATCCATATTGGAAGAAGTATAGTACTATGCTTGCAAATAACAAATTATCAGGATATATACCTCTCGGTTCAAAAAGGTTGCGAACATCACTTCTTCAAGATGAAAAAAGCGAGGTTGAGCAAAGTTTAGAATAAAAAAATAGTTTAAATGAAATACGACTAGGGTATCATTTGTTTCTGATGGGTGGACGGACATTCAAAGACGTCCACTAATTAATTTCATTGCCATTGCATGTGATGAACCAATACTTTTGAAGGCAATTGATGCATCGAGAAAATATAAAGATGTCGGATATTTGAAGCAATTATTTGTAGAAGCCATCAAGGAGCTTGGTCCTGATAAAGTAGTGCAGCTCATTCCAGACTGTTGTATGCAAAAGTGCTGGACTTAGTTTGAGGTATGATTTTTCACATATTTTTTGGACTCCATGTGTTGCACATACTTTGAATTTAGCATTGAAGGACATATTCAATCCTCCAAGTCAAGATGCAGATCCTGAGGAACATGAGCTATTCTCATGGATTTAAGAGATTGAAAAAGATGCAAGAAATATTAGAAATTTCATCGTTAATCACCAACATGCATTATCTCTTTTTAGTAGTTATTCTGATTTGAGATTGTTCAAGGTTGCAGAGACACGATTTGCTTCAATAATTGTCATGTTGAAAAGAATTCAAAGAGTGTGGGATGCACTTATTCAAATGGTGTTTAGTAGAGAGTGGAGCTTTTATCGAGTTGAAGATGTGGCTAAAGCTCAAATTATTAAAAACCTTATTGTTGAAGATAAATGGTGGGATAAAATTGCATATTTTTTAGATATTACAGAGCCAATTTGGTGCATGTTGAGAGTTGTTGATAAAGATGAGTCTATGCTTCATAAAGTTTACGAAATGTGGGACGATATGATTGACCAAATTCAGTGTATAGTTTTTAAGAAAGAAAAAAAAAACATTGTACTTGATAATTCAAAGTTCTTTGATCGCATACATACAATATTAGTTTAAAGATGGAATAAGAGCAATACTCCCTTGCATTGCATGGCTCATTCGTTAAATCCCAAATATTACACTAAAAAATGGATTGAAGGAGCTCCTAGACGTGTTACTCCAAATCTAGATAATGAGTTTAAACACTCAAAGAATGCCATGTATGGAAAGAAGTGTTGTACGTATCGTACGATGCGGGGCCGTATCGTACGATACGTATCATCGCGTTTCAAAAATGTGATACGATACACCACCTGTATCGTGCAGTTACGATACGGTTACAATACGTACAATACAATTACGATACGGTGACGATACGTACAATACAGTTACGATACGGTGACGATACGTACAATACAATTACGATACGGTAATTTTTATTGATTTTTTATTATTTTTTGAGAATTTCTTATATTTTAAAAAAAATACGATACGGTTACAATATGTTACGATATTTTACGATACAACGTATCTTAAAGTCAGACCGATACGGCTTACGATACACTTTTTACAACATTGATGGAAAGTCTTTTTACAGATTCTTATACCAGAAGACAAGCTATTTGTGAATATAACAAGTTTTCTTTAAGAGATTTTAGTTCTGAAGGCACAGCAGCAGCAAGAGAAGGTGATGGCATGAGTCCTTTTGATTGGTGGGCGTCCTATGGATCAGAGATGCCCGTGCTTCAGAAACTTGCTTTGAGGTTACTATGACAACCTGGTACATCATCGTGTTGTAAAAGAAATTGGAGCATAAATGGTCATATACACAACATTAAAAGGAACAAACTCACTAGCCAACGTGCAGAGGACTTGGTTTACGTGCATTCTAATTTAAGTCTTCTTTCAAGGAAAAAAGAAGAATACAGGTATTTCTTTATTATGTTGTTTTGCTTTGCTCAATTTCTTATGTTGTATTAGATTTTTTATATTTTTGTGGTAAATATTTTTTATTGTTTAACTTTCATCTTTAATTAAATGATGTGGATCATCTCAATATTGGGATGTAAATCCGGATGAATTTGATTTCGATAGAGAACACAATTTATATATTGCTAACATGGATTTATCTGATCCTGTTATTCCTTCTGAGGAGTTTGATGATGATGATATCGTTGAAAACATTGAAGAAAATCAAGATATGGGTGGAAGTGGAAGTGGAACGCAACTCTGATTGATGATGTAATATGTGTTGATGTATGAACTATGAAGGATGATTGTATGAACTGTGATTCTGTGAACTCAATGCTACAGTATATTTCTTATTGAATGTTGAATTGATGATTGATGATGATATCATGATTACAAATTGCAATTCTGACCTTGCTATTTAATAATTTTGTGGTTTTATATATATATATATATATATATATATATATATATATATATATATATATATATATATATATAAATTAATAATAAAAAAAATTCTCACCGCACCGCCGCACCTAAATTTTTTGAGATGTGCCGCGACGGCACCCACACCCCGCACCTTGGTGACATAGCATCTAATATTGTGTGATGATCTTTTCCTTATTTGTTTCATTTCAAATGTCATGTTTATGTACCTACCTATTGATGTTTTAGTTTAATCAACTATCTTGGATTGACTAGTCTCAACTAGTCTTTTTAGGGAAGTCTTTTTAGGGATTCAACTGGCCTAACCTCAACTTTTGATTTTGACAACTAAACTTGCAAATTATCAGGCAATTGGGGTTCACTGCTATGAAACATGAAAAAACACAATTCCATTAATATGCTAATTGCTAACCATATGATTCATGATCACCTTCTTAAACATATGATTGATAATGGATTCCACCCTCTAAACAAATATGTACCAATTCCCCCAACTAGTTGTAAAATTTATCAACTTGCATTTTTTAGGACTTGCAAAGATGATTGGGTTAAACCTTTTTACTCAAATAACCATGGCTTCCCAAATAGCAAAGACACAATTGTCTTGAAAGTACAATAACTTAGCATGGATATGCAGCACAATAATTTATATCATTGAACCCATTAGACAAGGCCTAGGTGGTGGACCTTCAAAATAACTAGATAGGAGTAGACAGGCCAAAAGAATTGGAACACGCAAAAGAAAATCCACATGATTCCAAGATGAGGTTAAATATATCTGAAGCACAATAGTAAATATTTAAACTCAATACATAACAACCATAATCCACGCACAAGAGTTAATTTCATATAAAACACATGATAGTATCCACAAAAATAACCAAATATATAACAGCAACCATAACATATGAAAAGTAGAAGAAGAAGAAGAAGGGATAGCACCCCAGTCTAGAGTTTTCAGCCAAGGCCCACCTGCACTTTTGACTACCAAGCACGATAAAACATGACACTTCATGGATTTGCCAAATGGTCTCTTGAACATAGCACATATTGTTCCTTTGACTTTACCTAGTTTGTCTCATGACCTTGATTGCTTTGTTCTCCACTATGCTATATAAAACTTTACAACTTAATTTTATTCTTCTACACTTTTAATGATGCTGATTTAGAATGTTATTTAAGAGTAGTTAATGGAGCTGATATAGGTCAAGAACTATAAAATGATAATGGACATAAATGCACATTATATAGTATGCTTTGTGTCTTCATACAATAGTTTACAAACTTATCGCATTGTATGAACTGCATTTGCATTTTACCTTCCATCCATCTTAATTTCCATTTCTTAGACTAAAGTCAAACATGGAATCCTTATCAGTCACAATACATGGATTGACTTCAGCCAATTTAGCAAGATTTGGTGAGAAAACGTCCAACTGGCAGGAAAAAGTAACCCGAACTGGATGCAGATTTTGCCAACACCTAATTTTCATAGAATCTTTTTAGTTCTGAATATGGTGGGTAGTTAGTAGAACATTCCTAACTAAACATAAACTATCAACTTTTGATGACAATAAAGAAAAGAAAATGTCCTAGCCTATAATCAAAGGTGGTCATATCTATGCAAGAAACATATAACACTAGAACTTATAATCTCTCTATACTACATAAAAGGGAAATATGCACAATAAATGAAACAGATGCCCTATCAAATATTAATATATTATCAATTAAATGCTCAAGAGTAAGGTGCCAAAAATAATGTCAAAATCGGAAACCAGACTCAGGTCAGCTAGGGGCTTAACTAGCCAGGGCAAGTAAGTTTGAGTCGGTCCAAGTTGGTTAATTAATGAAGAAGCACATAGATGACAACATTTGAAGTGAGAAAAGTAATGACATAAAGCATTGTTATGAATCACGTCAACCACATAATTCACCGATTGCGACTAGCACCACTCAGTGATAATGAAATTTGAATATTTAAGGTTTCTCAAGGGTTCACATCTAAAATACCTAGTCTAACAAAAATAAAAATGAACATAAATTGCGCGCACAACACACAGATATGCTTCCACAACTCCTGGTTTCTCGATGCTGGTGAGATAGCCTCTTTAAAAACCAATAAATCACTAGCCTAGGTCAAGAAAGTATACGTCCACAAAAATCTGTCACTAACAGATACCAAATACCGCAACACAAAATAATGAAAATATCAAGCAATATTTCTTTCTCTCAATACAGACTCGAAATGATGCAACACAAAAAATAATGAAAATATCAAGCTCTCTCTGTCTCTCGTCCTGTCTCTTATGGCTTTTACCTGCTCATGTACGTAGCTTTCCAGGTCAGGGAGGATTTCGGGGTTGTACGGGTTCACGGCAATGAGTTGCTCAACCGTGTAGGAAGACTGCTGCTGCTGCCTCACCATCTCCCTCTCCCTTCCCATCCGAAATCACCGCTCGGAAAGAAGCACAGATCGGAGGTCCCTTTACTCTGAGATCTCCTCGCCCGATAGCAAGAGGTTCGCGGCGCTCCCCCAGAAACCCTACTCTCCGGAAGACACTCGGACAGAAAGAGAGATAGAGGGAGAAGGGGCCTCCTTTAATCTCAGGAGGGCCCAACGCAAGAGCAGAGTCTCGCCGTCCCGTGGGTCGGATGTACTCGATCGCTCTAATCTAATCCATCTCGACTGCTGGGGGTAAAAGACATTAAAACCCTAACATCTCCACCTAAGAACCTACCTACCTCGGGAGTATAGCTAAGCCCAACTTAAAATTTCTAAGGGAGACGAAAGAATTTTAGTCATGTCACATTGATCATCCATAGCACTGCTGAAGCATCAATCCAGCTTTTATTGAGGGATACCCAAATTGAACAAATGCCACGCTTAGATTTCTAAAGTCCGCATCCCATTTCTTCAAAACCATCCCTCTCTCATCTAGCCACCACTTGAACCGACTCAGCCAACCTTTGTTATTAAAAAGAGTTACCAATGAGTGAGTCTCATCTCCAACATCATCCACCCAAGTTGACAAAAGTCTCATCTCTGTATTATCATTTCCACCATCCACTATCAATCTACTTGTCCCTCACATAGGTAATTAGTTGAATGTGAATACCATCCCTAACAATTCATGTTCTCGTCCATACCTTTAAGAATTTCCTCTCCTCAACCCTCCTTGTCATACTATCAAAAGCATCCATATAATTGGCTCTTCATATTATAATCATCATCATCTTGAGTATGAGAACTTTATTCTCATCGTGAACCGGTTGATTCCTCCACCACCATAGTTTCCAGACTATTATATTGAAGCAAATCTGCCAACACTTGTGAACCCACCCTGGTATGATATTCACACTAAACCATACTTCAGTCTCCTTCAAATCCAACCATGGGACTTTGGATCTATAAAGCCGATAAACAATGCTATGTCAAATGCTTTTAGATGCACTATAGCCTATGATGACATGGTAAACACTCTCCTTCTTGTTCATGTATAGGTAGGGCTACACACGAGCTTAGTCGAGCCCGAGCTTGGCCAGCTCGAGCTCAACTCCGCTCAAAAAGCTCAAGCTCGGCTCGAACTCAAGTCGAGCTCCTTATAGCAAGCTCGAGCTCGACTCGACTACACAAAATCGAGGTCGAACTCAACTCGTTTAGTCATTAACTCGTTTAACGTTAACTCGTGTAAGCATTAACTCATTTAACTCGTGTAATCGTTAACTCATTTAACTCATGTAATCGTTAACTCATTTAACTTGTGTAAGTGTTAACTCATTTAACTCGTGTAAGTGTTAGCTCATTTAACTCGTGTAAGCGTTAACTCATGTAACTTGTTTGACTCGTGTAAATGTTTAACTCGTGTAACTTGTGAATTTTTTTTTTACAATATCATATAGAGTATCAGTTTGCGAGTCAAGTCGAGTTCCTGAAACTCGAACTCAACTCATTTATCGTTTCAAGTATCTTTGTAAGCTCGAACTCGACTTGCTTATAAACGAGTCGAGCACGAGCCCAAATTTTTTGAGCGAGTTTGAGTCGAGCCTGAGTTGGCTCGACTCGCTGTGTAGCCCTATGCATTGGTAGAATCTATTAGCAAGAGAAATGCCCATGTGTTGAACTCTATCTAGCATTAAGAGTTTATTCTCACATGCAACAAAGACATGCCGATTGGCCTAGGCTGGAACTTTCCCATTCCAAACTCCATTACACCACTTCTGCGCACTCTCCGACGGTAGGCCCCCTAAATGGCATTGCTAGAGAGATCACTCCTATATGCTTCCATCCAAATTAGGCAATCCTCGTCGAAAGTGAAGTTCAAGTCTCATACCTCCATCATCTAAACATGAGGTAGAGTCTCCTTACTTGTAAGCATCTCTTTAACTTGTTGAATAGATCATTTAAGATTGTGAACTACTATGTCATAGCTTTCTCCTTGGATCACATCACCATTAATGTGCATCTTTCATTTGTCCATCCAATAATTCACTATCTTTCATGTCCAATTCTCTATAAAGTCCTACCCTCAATCTTTTTTCATTTGTGCCCTAAACTACGTCAAGCCTAGGACCTTTCCCTAAGGAGATTTTAACTTCCACAAGCTATAGGTCCTCATGAGGTGTCAAGCTTGTCAAAAAAATGAGGGAATTAGAGTTCACCACCTTACATACCCCTAGCAGCTAAGTATGCCTCATTGAGGTTATGCAGCCTCTTAAGACCAATTCCTCGTTTCAAGTGGGCATGCTGAGATATTTTGATGCAAGATGGAAGCATAACCAAATCTTGTAATTAGATCTAGTTAGATTTTCAGTACTTGTAAATGGATCCCGATGCACAATCCACCCCTTTCTCTATAAAAGTGGACGTTGGATCATTTTGTAGGGGATGAATCAGTTGAAGAAATGAAGTGTTTTTCTTATTTTTCTTTTGTTTTTCTTGTTCCTTGCTCGTTTGCTTGAGTTTTAGTTAGTTTAAGTTTAGTATTAGTTTAGTTGTGGATGCAGATGGATTAAGAGTCTTTAATCTTAATTCTTCTTGTATCAATTGGTATCAGAGCGAGGCTTTTACCAACATGAAAGATCAAGTTCAGTAAACCTTGCTGTTGCAGGAATCTGATTTATCTTATATTAGACAATGAGTTGTTGCTTTCACGAGAAAAGTGGATGGACTAGAAGCCTCAATGAATGAACTCAGGGAAATGATGGAAATGTTTTGTTTGGCTATGCAGAACCCACAAAGTCGTCAGAGATTTGCTGTGGTAGACGTCCATCCAGCCATTGAAGCTGGATGGGCCGAGTTTCAGCCGGATCTCCGTGGGAAAAGTGTTAGAGGTTTACAGAGGACGTCGGGCTATGAACCAATTGCCGTTGTGTCAAAAGGGGTTTCCGTCAAAACTGCCACCGGAGAATTATTAGGGCACTAGTTCAGTTGGAAGTTGGGGCACGATAACAGATAACTTGACAACCCAAGATCAAGCGCCTCTGTCAACTTACAACTGGGTGTCGTCCTCATCCTACGAACAAAGGGCTCCCCCTACACACAATTGGTCGACGTTTTGGAACTTGCCACTGCCATAAGCAACCGCTTGGAGATGCAGATGCCATTCGCCCTACCGTTGTCCGTCGGGGAAACTGAACCCATAGCCGACAGCGACGAAACGACCCCTGCTCCACCTGTTGTTCGTGGACAGAAGCAAGGGACAGTGTTGTGCTCGATCCAACAGGCATCGCCTCCAGCAGCTAACCTTGCCGTCGTCGTGGATAGCCGACCGGTGGTGTCGCAGATGATTCCGACGGCTTCGTCTCCGGGCGGAGGTGGTGCCGGAACAGCAGCCAGCAACAGTGGTACCTTCACCTTTCCGCCTGCTCATGTGAGAGATCTGGTGGCCCCGCCATCTAAACCAGCTCCGCCTATGGAATCGCCACCCGCCGACAGACCAAAGGCGACAGGCAGCCGCCCTCTGCCTCTTTTCCCACTCAAACAAGATGGGGCGGCGGCGATGGGCGCCCCACTTCCGCCCTCTAGTTTGCCCCTTCCACCCCTGTTTGAGACAAAATGGGGGAAACTCGAGCGGCACCTCGAGCTACCGCTCGAGGCACTCATGGGTTTGGACCGGTTCCTTTTGGGACCAGTTCAAATCGAACCAAGCTTTGGACCCGATTCGGGTCCGTATCGCCCGATTCATGGGTATAAGGATTTGAATTTGGATCCAAACCAGTTTTTTTCATTATTTGAGACTAGATCTGATTCAGAAATGCCGTTAGATCATATCCAAGTTTGTGTTCCTTCTCCAAAACCACCACCGAAGCCGCCACCTTGATCATCATGAGAAGATAATGAGAAGTCCACCACTTTACTGACGCAGACGAGCGGTGAGACTTTTTTCAACAGATTCAAACCTTGTCCAAAATCTCTAAGGAGAAGAACCATTTTGGCAGAATGAAAGATTTAAAACTCGTCGAGGACGACTCTTCTCCAACTAGGGGAGTCTGATGCAAGATGGAAGCATAACCAATCTTGTAATTGGATCTAGTTGGATTTTCAGTACTTGTAAATGGATCCCGATCCACAATCTACCCCTTTCTCTATAAAAGGGGACGTTGGATCATTTTGTAGGGGATGAATCAGTTGAAGAAATGAAGTGTTTTTCTTATTTTTCTTTTGTTCTTCTTGTTCCTTGCTCGTTTGCTTGAGTTTTATTTAGTTTAAGTTTGGTTTTAGTTTAGCTGTGGATGCAGTTGGATTAAGATTCTTTAATCTTAATTCTTCTTGCATCATATTTCCAAGCAATAAGGTGAAGTTTCCTGATACCATCCGAATCAGCCCAATTGGCCATAGCCATCTCCATTTTGTGCAAAGAGCTAGTTGGCAACTTGAAAGCCTGCAACCAATAAATTAGAGTGGATATGACATTGTGTTTTATTAAGCACATTCTCCTTCGCCTTCCATCTAGCCAGCTTTCTATTCACTTTGAGGATCAAATAACAACAGTGCTCCTCCTTCAGCATGCCCATTATAAGTGTGAGGCTTAGATATTTTGATGGTGGTACCCCACCTTCCAGCCCAAAATTCTATATGTCTTACTCACTTTATCAGCTCCCACCCCAAAAGGAAACATCACAGATTTTGAGCTACTCACTTGAATACCTGAACTCACTTCTGCATCTTTAAGAAAGCCTTTGATTCCCTTCACCGACTTCAAGGTTCTCTTGTTGACAATGAGAAAGTCATCTGCAAAAATCAAAGAACTTATTTTAAGCAATTTAAAAGAAAAGTCCAATGTGGAAATTCTTTTTAAATTAACATGCCTTCATAATTTCATCACCACTACTTCCATAATCATAATGAAGTGACGACATCGGATGCCCTTGCCTAAGCCCATGCTTGCTTTTGAAGGATCTACCATTAATCAGTTAAAAGGATGAAAATAACATGTCATAAGCCTTAGAGAGATCGAGCTTCAGGCACACTAAGCTAGAAATCTTCTTACTCAAATAGTCAAGTAGATCATTGGTAAGGGAAATCCGATTATGAATCACCCGACTTTTTACAAAGGCTCCTTGATTGTCACCAATGATCCTAGATAGGATATTCTTCATTATGGCCACTCACACTTTATAGATAACTTTGTAAATACTATTACAAAGGGAAATTAGTCTAAAGTTTTGAATCATGGTGACTCCTCCACTTTTTGGGATCAACATTCGTAAAATTAACATTCTTCACAAGCTTCCCAGAAGTAAAGAAACTACTCACTATGTTATGAATATCGCTCCCTAGTGTGTGCCATGTCTTTTAGAAGAAACAGTTAGGAATACCATCTAGATCAGCTGCAGTATCATTATCCAAGCTTAGAAGTACTTCCTTGACCTCATGAAGAGAAACTGGTGGAAGGAGGCTCAGATCTCTCTCTCAATCATAGGAGAATGTGCGTAGCTCTCCACTCGCATCATCAGAGTTCATGAAGTCCTCAAAGTAGCCAGAGGCTGGTTTAAGAATGTCTTCTTCTCCCTGATACTTAATACCATCTACCTCCATGAAAATAATTTTATTCTTTCCCACTCTATTAGCAGCAATTCTTTGAAAGAACCATGTGTTTTTATCTCCCTCCTCCAGCCATCTCACCTTAACTCTATCTATCCAGAAAACCTCTTATAAGTGTAGGCACTGGTTGCGATCCTCACTAACTTTTGAAAGACTCTACAACTTGATCTTTGCAGCCACCCTCCGTTAACTTTTTAGCCATATCCAACTGTGTTGAGAGGTCTTAGATATTTCCTTATATTCTGAGCTCACTCTCCTTATTCCAATGTCACAATCTCCTTTTGACACCCTCCAATTTGTTCAAGACTCTGATCATGAGACAACTATTGTGGTGATTACTCCATTTTCCATTACAATTTTCTCACAATGAGGCATGAATAACCACAATTTGAAGAATCTAAACCTCCCAGATTGCTCAACTCCACCATGTATTAGAGATGAAAAGACAGAAGGCCTTATTGTCCAATGTTGGCCTAACTAAGGAAGATATCTTGTAGCACGTCATAAATCTATCCTCCCATATTTGATTTTCGAAACACCAATTCAACTTGCACCATATCCATTACTTCGATCTCTTTTGTCAAACTAAGCATACTTGCTCTCTCCATCTGCTACTTCTTGGAGCTGGCTTTCATTAATAAAATCAATAAACCTTTTGCATGAATGCGATAAGGGACATCACCCTATTTTATCTGTTGTGGACATCATGGGATTGAAGTTCCCCCATCATAATAGTGGAAATCTCAAGTGCCTTAATGCTATCACATAGCACCCCAAGGGTGCAACTTCTCATGACCATGTGAGTTGGCAAATAAGTGCCCACCACACATGTTTGTGTCCTCCATTTCTTGACAAAGGGAATTCCTACCAGCCACTATCTATTTCTTTTCCAACTAATACACTGTTCCACATCTTCATTCTAAAAATAAGACTCTCTAGTCACTTCTTCTTCTCCATTCACATTAGTAACCATCGATTTTAGTTGCGATCTTTTCACAAGACTGGACAAAACTTTTTTTCTCACCAAAGGATCAAGAAGAAAACGAATAGGCCTTCTCCCCTTCTATGACAGAGTTGATGTCAAGTTGAGCTGCTGACCTAATAGCCCTTTGTAGAATTTCGAGGTTCAGTGGGACATAACCATGACCCCAAGGTCCCGTCCACTTCGCCCACTTATGGCGCTCACTTCATTCTCCTTATCTTCCTCATCCTCCATTTCTACTTTCTCTCCCACCATTGTCCCTTCCTCCTCTTCATGTGACTGTAAACCAGCCTTCTCTAAGTAGGTTCTGTTCATTTCTGTCAAATGCTTTTCAGCCCGTAAAGGAAGTTCACCTTTCTGATGTGGCCTCGTCTAGCGCTCTCTCTCTCCTACTCCCTTCCAGGACACCCTATTGCTTGCTCCCATCGCTAGCGATTTGCCTGACTTTGGCTTTCTAGTGTTTTTAGAGCACAGTTGCTCTCTTCTTGTTGCCAACCACTCCTACTTGTGTTTCTTTGTTCCTGGAGGAGAAGCCAGTCTTCTAAACATGTTAGTGGTTTGATATGCTCCTATCAGCTTAGAGCGCTTCACCATCCTAACCTTTAACTAGCAATCAACCTCATCTACTTCCTCCACCCTAGCCAAATTCGCCCTTCTACAAGACACAGAGGAGTGGCTCATCACTTCGTAATAGTGGCAGTACAAGATTGTACTCTTCTATACTATCTCCTGCCGGTTTCAAACTTATTGGAACCCTCACTCCGTTTCTCACGAAACCTAGCTACTCCCATTTCTTGGTGCACTAGTCATCTGCAACAAAGGATCCTTTCAATGCCTAAGCTATCTATTTGAAGACATAGTCATTCGAATAGGTAGTAGGCAATGCAGGGAGCTGCACCCAACACAGCCACTTCCTCCTCCTTAATATGCATTTCCACCCCAGGGTACCATATACTCGCTACCATAACCCTCGATCCCAAGATTTGAAGGACAATGGCAAGCTCATTATCAGTGTCAACTCTCAATAGCAACCACCCATTCCCAGTCACTGAGAAGTTATGATTGCTCGCCCATTTTACTAACTATGAAGGGTTTCAGACTTGGTCTGGGCGAAAACCACCTCGTATCATGTCTGCAATAGTTGAGAATTTGAAAAGCTCCTTGAGCTTAAAACTGCATCAGGGTGCAATGCTACTGCTTACTCATGTTCATCAAACTCAAACTTTGCTTCCAGGATCTCTTCCAGTGAAGATTTCTTTTGGCTTAGACACCACATCTACCCATGATTGAATATTTGAACTGCTACTCTGCAGTCCCCACTCGTTATGCAACTTCTACCCCTAACATCTGAAGGTGAGGTTGGAGGTGAAGGTCCTTCAATGGGTTGCTTCTCCACCTTCACTACTTCTTCGTCCCCATCCTCGTTCAACTTTCTCATCGTCACCTTCATCTCCCTGAATCTAGTCCGCCAGAGCCCAGTCGCCATGTCAATGCAACACTGTTCAAAATCCCCGATTTTCAAACCCTAGGAGAACTTCTTTCTCCGAGAATGTGTGATTACCATCGATCGGTCTATTCTATTCATGACTAAGCAGATTGTGGCCATAACATATTCAAGTGATTCAGTGTCGTAATGATGCATATTCAAATCTTTTGTAAGAGATATATACAGGTTTATATATTTTATTATTTTTGACAGTGTTGCATAGACATTTGTGTTGAGGGCGATGAGAGTGTTCAACTCAACAAGGATGAAAATTAGCTTTTTGGGCTAACTCAGCAGAAGCAAAGGTGACATTAATACTTGAGGGCTCCGCCTCCTGGGTTGACATAGTGTTGACTCCAAAAAAAACCAAACCTAGAGGGGGTAGCTGGAAGCGGTAGTCGAACTCAATAAAGAAGTACTGGTGGTGGCGTTGGAGCTTATCCTTTGTCATGCCTACCCTTTTGTTACTCTACAATACTAGACATGTTTAGTGGTCAGGCTCGTTCTAGACTAGATTTTAAGTGCATTTCAATTTTTTGAGAAACCAATGAAAGTTGGTATCCAACCCAAAATTTGTTGTCATTGCAAATGACAAGTTTTTCTACAGAGTTGATTCTGAATATGAGCTTCAACTGGTACCTCAGAAACATGACTGGAAGGTTGGTGCAAGGATAATAGTGGCAAGTCGATGGATTCTAGAGGAAGATCTAAAGATAAAAGAGGAGGAGTCCATCGCCTTATGAATTCACCTCTTTACCTCCATCCTTGGCAAGTCCTCGAAAAACGTAGTTGTTCCATTGGAATAACTAATGGAGGAAATTTATTGGAAAGATCGAGCGAGGGTCAAACATCTTAAAGAGGGTGACATGAATACCACTTCTTTCAGATTGTGGTAAAAGGAAGATTTTGGAAAACAAAATTCAGTGGAGTCATAGTTTTCGGATGCCAAAAGAAATAATTGAGGAAGCCATAGCATGATTTGAAGCCTTAATACATGATGGGGCAACTAGTGGAAAACTTAATAATGTTAGAGAACCAATTCATGTGGCAAAAGATGATCATCCACATAAGTTGGGGAAATCAGAAGATGATACAGTGCAATCAATTGCCAAAAAAACAAGAGTGGATGAAGAAGAGGTTGACGTCCAAATCTCTTTATCTATGGAAAGAGATAAAATAGGAAGCAATATTTTGAAGGAAACAAGTTGTATATCAACTCCATGATTTTAGGAGTCAGATTGTGATTTGTATTCTTTAAATAGTGGAACCTCTATCTCTCATTACAGGTTGAAAAGAGAGTGGAGAGACTTCGAGGACGTAGGTGATTTCAGCACTGAACCTCGTTAAAATTCCTTGTTCATTCTTCTTCATATCCCTTTTTAACATGGTATCATAGCTTCACGGTATCTACTCTAGGTATTGATCCTTGGATGGTGAATCATTCCACAGCAGATTCTTCCTTCGGTCGTGTGTTCTTCATTTCTGGTGGAGTCTGACTACTTTCAGTGTTAAATCTGTCTGATCCTGAGATCAAAACATGTTTTTGATCATCTGAGGTGAAAGCTGACGAAATTCCAAGTATTTTGAGCCCTTACCCGTCCAATATCGTTGAGAAATCAGAGAGAAATCGATTTTTGAAGTTTGCCGACAATTTTTTGTTTTTTTCAACGCAGAAGAGGGATTCCGGTGAAATCCGACGAACCCGACAGAATATTCCACTGTGTTCTTCATTCCTAACATGTCCCGACAATTCTTCTTTCACCGTGTCAGGGCTACTCGACAAATCCCGCCAGTGAATCCATGTGCCGACTCTTTTGACTTCATTTTTCTTCATCGAATTCATCGACTTCATTTAGTGGCCTTCATCGTCTTCATTTAGTGATTGCAACATCTTCATTGTCGACCTCTTCAATGTCGAACAGAACGCATGACACTAGCTTCAACTTTAACCAGGTGCCGTCAAACTTTTCTCAATTTCTCTCTATCAAACTTACAGTAGATAATTATATGCTTTGAGCTGCTCAATTCAAACCATCTTGATCACTTATCGACTCATGGGTTATATTGATGTTCTGATGATGTTAATCCTGATTATATATTATGGTTAAAGCATGATCTGCTTGTTTTAAGTTGGATTATCACCTCATTGAGTGAAAACGTCTTGAGTCAAGTCATTGGCTTGGAAACTGCATATGAAGTCTGGTCCTCCCTAAAAAGATCATATGCCTCTCATTCTCGTTCACGCATAATTCATCTTAGAGGTCAACTTCAGGATCTAAAGAATGGAAACAAGACAATAGATGAATACTTTCAACATGCAAAATCTATTGCCTATCAATTAGCTATTGCCTCTAAACTTGTTCATGAAGATGATCTGTCATGCATTTATTGAAAGGACTGCCAAATGAGTATCATGCTTTTAGGGTCTCAATGGATACCCGATCTACACCAGTGATCTTGGAAGAGCTTCATGGTTTACTCTTGACTCAAGAACGCAATATAATAGAGAGTATTGATGTTGAAACTGATCAGCTGAATGCTTCTATTAATTTGACAAACAAGACTAGTTTCTTTTCTCACAATCAAAACCATGGAGGATCACTTTATCGTGGTGGAAGTGGAAACCGTGGTGGCAATTTTAGAAGTCGTAAAGGCCGTTCTCAAAGTAATTGACCTTGTGTCGCTTGCTAAATTTGTGAAAAACCTGGTCATTCTGCGCGCTCCTGCTATCAACTTGCCTCTTATGCTCAAAATAATTCTTCTTTGGCACCAAAACCATATCATGTGGCCCCTCATCAGAGCTCCACCAATGGTCAAAAATGGTATCCAGTTTCTGGGGCATCACATCATGTGACTAGTGACTTGAACAACTTATCTCTACACTCTGAGTATCAAGGCGATGACGGAGTTCTTATTGGAGATGGATCAGGTTTGGCTATTAACCACATTGGTTCTACTGTTTTTGACAGATTTGTCATGAGTGATATTCTTCATGTACCTAACATCTCTAAGAGTCTCATGTCAATACACAAATTTGCTAAGGAGAATAATGTTTTCTTTGAATTTCACCCCTCTTGTTGTTATGTCAAGGATCTCACCTCAAGGAAAGTGCTGCTCCAAGGTCGAAGTGAAGAAGGTTTATACAAATTGACCTTGAACAAGAACAAGCAAGTCTTCTTCACCACTAGAGATGTTGGCGTCAAGGACTCAGTTGACACTTGGCATAGACGTTTTGGTCATCCCTCTTTAAAGACTGTTATGAACATCTTGAATAATTTTGGTTTGCCTTATGATGATTTTATGCAACATAAAGTGTGTGAAACTTGACAAAAGGGTAAGAGTCATTGTCTACCCTTTAACAAGACTTGTACACTAGTACATGGATTCTTAGATATTATTTATTCTGATGTTTGGGGCCCTACCCCCATAACTAGTATTGATGGATATAGATATTATGCTTTATTTGTTGATGCCTATTCAAGATATTCTTGGATATACCTTCTCAAGAACAAATCAGACTTATATGAAGTTTTTCAAAAGTTTAAATCGCATGCTGAGCTTGTTACAAGTGCAAAAATTAAATTTCTGCATTCAGATTGGGGTGGAGAATATCAAGGTCTTACTGGTTTTCTTGAATCAAATGGAATTGGACATAGGATTTCTTATCCTCACATTCCAGAACAAAATGGTGCAATTGAAAGACGTCATCGCCATGTTTTTGAAACTGGGCTCACTATGCTGGCTGATGCCTGCGTACCAAAGAAGTATTGGTCTTATGCCTTTCATACAGCCACATATCTTATAAACAGAGTTTCCACAAAAAATCTTGGAGGACTAAGTTCGTTTGAAGTCATGTTCAAAACCAAACCAGATTACAATTTCTTAAAAATTTTTGGGTGTGCATGGTTCCCATGCTTGCGGCCGTACAGAAAAAATAAATTTGAGCATAAATCTAAAAAATGTGTTTTTCTGGGCTATGCTCCAAGGCATCATGGATATTTTTGTCTCAATCTCAGAACAAGAAGATTTTTTATATCACATCATGTTATTTTTTATGAAAGCTGGTTCCACTTCCATCAAAATGCAGAGAGATTTGACAAGGAAAATTGCAGAAAGGAAAGTCATGACAATCAGATTGTCACTATACAATATCCATTCTCTCAAAATGGAATTGATGAAAACATTGAGAAGACACACAGAACTCCTACTGGTGTTAATCAATCAAATGGTCCATATGAGAATCCAGATCAAAGCATGGCTTGTCAAGGTGAGAATGCAAATCAAAGCACGACTCATCCACCAATTCTCACAAGAACTCATCATATGACAACTAGATTCCAAGATGGCACGTTGAAACCAAAGATCTACTCAACAAAACACTCTCTTCCACAAACGCTCTTAGCCAACTCTCTCAGGATAAAGATAATATACAGTTTCAAGAAGCAAGCAAGGATCCAAATTGGATCACTGCTATGAGAAATGAAATTGCTGCCTTGAAGAAAAATCATACTTGGACTCTTGTTCCTCATACAAATGAGCACCATATTGTGGGATGCAAATGAGTTTATAAGATAAAGTGCAAATAGATAGAAGTTTAGGAAGATACAAAGCGAGGTTGGTTGCGAATATAGTCAGCAAGAAGGAATAGATTATTTCCAGACTTTTAGTCCCGTAGTTAAACCAACCACAATCAAAACTGTTATTTCTCTTGCTATCACACAAAATTGGTACTTAAGGCAGCTTGATGTACAAAATGCTTTCCTTCATGGGCATATCAATGAGAATGTTTATATGGATCAACCACAAGGATTCGAAGACCCAAATTTTCCAAACTATGTTTGTAAGCTTCAACGAGCCCTCTACGGACTCAAGCAAGCGCCAAGAGCATGGTTTTCAAGACTCAGCCTCTTTCTTTAACAAATGGGATTCAAAGGTGCGCAAACCAACAATTCTCTCTTCATTTTAAGACAAGAGAATTATATGGTCTTCATTCTTATATATGTAGATGATATCATTATCACTGGAAATTCTCCAAGAAAGATGCAAGATCTTATACGCATGCTTGGACAAGAATTTGCCTTAAAAGATCTTGGAGACTTACATTTTTTTCTGGGCATTGAAGTTGAAAACCATAAGCAAGGAGTTCTATTATCACAACGAAAGTATATTGGAGATTTATTGCGAAGAACAAAATTACTTGATGCCAAAATTGCTAACTCTCCCATGGCTGTCCCTCCACTACTTTATCTCCACTCTGGTATAGCTTTTCAAGATCCAAGTATCTATAGGAGCACTGTGGGTGCACTTCAGTATGTTACTCTTACTAGACCAAAGGTTTCCTTCGCAGTAAACAAAGTCTGTCAATTTATGCATGCTCCGACTAATGAACATTGGAAAGCAGTCAAGAGAATTCTACGATACTTAAAGGGAACTATTGATTATGGTTTTGTTATACGCAGAGGATAAGATTATTCCATAAATGCCTATTCTGACGTAGACTGCGCAGGAGATCCAAATGATCGAAAATCCACTACAGGATATGCTATTTTCATTGGACCAAATCTTATATCTTGGAGTGCGAAAAAACAATCCACGGTTTCAAGGTCGAGTACAAAATCAAAATATTGTGCTCTGGCAAATACTGTTGCAGAAATAACTTGGCTACAATACCTACTCAAAGAACTTAATGTACCCAATTGTAGCATACCGAATATATGGTGCGACAAAATTGGAGCCACTTGCCTTGCATCACATCCAGTGTTTCATAACAAAAGCAAACACATAGAAATAGACTTACATTTTGTTCGAGATAAATTAGCAAAGAAGGAGCTCACAATTAGCTACATTTCTACTCTAGATCAGATTGCACATATATTCACTAAGCCCTTAGCCAAAGATCGTCATGCTTTTATTCGTACCAAGCTCAACGTCGAAAACTGAGCGTTGATCTTGAGGGGGGTTGTTAGAGAACCAATTCATGTGGCAAAAGATGATCATCCACATAAGTTGGGGAAATCAGAAGATGATACAGTGCAATCAATTGCCAAAAAATCAGGAGTGGATGAAGAAGAGGTTGACGTCCAAATCTCTTTATCTATGGAAAGAGATAAAATAGGAAGCGATATTTTGAAGGAAACAAGTTGTATATCAACTCCATGATTATAGGAGTCAAAGATTGTGATTTGTATTCTTTAAATAGTGGAACATTTATCTCTCGTTATAGGTTGAAAAGTGAGTAGAGAGACTTTGAGGACGTAGGTGATTTCAGCACCAAACCTTGTTAAAATTCCTTGTTCATTCTTCTTCATATCCCTTTTTAACAACTAATACATTGTACAAAGGGCAAATTGTTTCAACGGAGGAAAACATACAGCTAGTACAACATCACATATCAGGAAGCATAGAGAGTTACAAAATCCATTGACAAAGATGGTGCATCAGGCCTAGATGGATTCCAAATTGTTTCTTCCAAAAGGAAAGGTAGACTGTGGCCCACGATCTTTGTACGAGTGGAATTCTTTTCCTCAACAAGTAAATTGGTGAAGAATGTGAATCGTATGAACCTACTGTTTCTCCCTAAAACTAGAGGAGCCTTGAGAATCCAAGATTTCAGGTCGATTGCATTGTGTAACACAGTTTACAAAGTGCTTACAAAGGTGATGGTGTTTCCAATGCAAAACATCTTACCCTGCATAACAGGGGATCAACATGGAGCTTTTATGAAGGATAGAACCATCCATGACCAAGTGATTTTGGCGAATGAGGTCATTGACACGTCGAGTTAGGAAAGGGAGGTCTCTTAATCCCCATTAAGTATAATTTACAACTTTAATGACAAATTAGGACCTAAGTACACGGTTAATGACAAATTAATTTAGTTAATCATGGATTAGTACAGAAAGGAAAGGATCAAATTAACCAGGACAATTAGAGGTTCCTAGGTGGCACCATAGAGGAGGTGTCACCCAGCACTGGTGGGCCCCAACCCAACTCATCAATAAAATAGTAAAATAGTATTAAACATAATAATGAAATATGTAAATAGGGGGGCCACCCCTTTTCGGCCGCAACCAGAGAGAGAGGGGCGACCGTATGGGCAGACATATTTGGACGCATTGGGGAACACCACAGCAGTGAAACAAATTGTGAAGGTATGGTCCTATTTATCAAGCTTTTATGCAGTTACGTTTGGATTTTTCAAGGTTTAAGATGGTAGGAGAGGAATTTGGTGCGTGTGACTTAGGATTTAGCCTCTTGGGCATCGCCGCAGCATATATGCATGTTATTTTTTTAGATTGCTGTATGTTTAGTTGAAACTTGTTGATCCTAGTTTTTGAATGACTCCTGAGAGCCGTGTGGGAAAGAGGGAATGCAACAGATGTTAAAATTATGTGCTTTCATGACTAGACGAACAAGTCTGCAACGAGAATTTGCTGGAAACCAGTTGATGAAGAAAGGGAGCTTGAATGAAAATTTGATAAAAGGGAGTACTAGCTGAGGTCAAACACGATTAACATTACTTAACTTAGGTTAATCCTTCGGACCTGGACCTATAAGGGATCCAGTTTTTTTTATAGGAATTGATCCTTGAAGCTGGACGTCAGACCTTGGACATGCTCTGATTGAGTCCAAGGTCCAGTAGACTTTTATAAAGCCATACTTTGGAACAAGAACATATATAGACCGAAGCCGAGACTGCCTCATTGGTCCTGGATTACAGACCTTAAACAGATTTGGAATAGATCCAAGGTTCAGTTGCCCTTTTTGGATATGGATCTTGGGCCCTGAATGGACTTCACTGGATTGAAAGCTGAATTGAATCATTTGGATTTGGGTCACTGATTTAGAACCAATCCAGATTTGGAACCACGATATAGCATAGCCAGTTGAATTTGTAACTCAGATCTGGATCAGGTCAAATTTGGATTCAAGATCCATATATCATATTGGATCCAGATATTGGACCCTGAATAGAAGTGGATCAGACTCAAGATCCAATTCATTATAATCGACGTGGACCATAAAAATAAAATAGATTTGGTTTGGATTCAAGATCCAACTCTAGCCCTGAATTGGATCAAGCTCAATTGGAATGATGTAGGCCAAGGCTCGGTGTGCATGAGCCCACCCATTGACTACATCAACCTTGAGGTAAACCGGTTTGATGATTTAACTAACGAACTTAGCCTAGTAGGACCCTACCCCGAATTCACAAGTATAAACAAATGGGCTAGAGTTTCGAAGAACTGTCTACACCACTAGGCATGTCTAGGTCCCTTGAGTTTAAAGCTATGATGGAAAAAGCATATATGATGACCCAGAGTCCATAAACGCCAAGTAATGATTAAAGCTAGTCATGAGCAATTAGTCAGCTAACTAATGGCAGTTTAAGACAAGTGATATATTGATGACCCACATGACTAACCACACGGGTACTGAATAGAAATGTCATGCACTCTATTGTTTATACATCCATGCGTTGCCCACTGATTGATGAGTCGGTGATGTTTGGTCAGTGTGATGTGGTGTTGTTGCCCGTGGAGTCAAGATGTGGCATAAGATGTATCCCAAAGGGGTTATAGATCACTGCTGCAGATGAGCAATATTGTGACTGAACTGCAGCTTAGAGTCATCGTAGCCGCTGAGCAGCGTGGGATTTGAATTGTGGTTCAAAGGGGAGTGAAATGACAAGGATGCAAATATGGACCAAGGAGCACTAATGACTTAATAATGACCTAGGCTATGTTGGATATGCACCATAATAGGTGTGTCTAGGTGACTATTCCCATAGAAACAGTTGATGACATTGGGACAGCTAAACTGAGACCACATACGATGTAGATATCTGACAATTATGCTTTTAGTGCATTGGCTATATCGCACGGTTGTGTCATTTGGTAGAAGACCAGCCCGCACCAAAGGACATGATATGATGGTAAAAGAAGACTGGTGGAAGGCCCATTGTGATAACATAATAATTGGCAGAAGGCCAGTTGTGTATGTTGACTGCTAGAAGTATAGTGCGAGCTAAGGATCTTGGACTTGATGTACTTGAGAATCGACTTAAATCTATAGTGGTAATCAAGAATGTTAATTGCTCTTCATTTGATAGTGGATGCTCACTACACAGTGGTCACTTATCTCGCTATACACTTGCATATTATGGTCACCTGCCGAATGTCTTCTTGTTTGTTATATGGTTGCTTATTGTGTGATTGTTTGTCCTACTCTGGTGTTGGACAATTGCCTTGGAGGCCAGAGTGATAGTGATAGTTTGAGCTGGTCTAGCATGGATCGGATCCCCTTGCTACTTGTATGTCCATCGGTGCCAAGTATTTTACTGATGAAGAATAGTGGCTGGATGCGAGCTAAGCCCACCGTAAAGGGTTTGGGGATCAGATGTGGCAACGAAGGTGCTTGGGTTCTATATGGGTTCAGTTTCATTCTATTGTCTTGGGCTTGAACATCCAAAACTTTTATAAGTCCAAATGAGTGTTTTTATCCTTCACCCATGAGATTACAAATTTCAAGAATGAGCATTGTTTTCGGACCAAACAAGCATGTTTTATATCAGCATTGAACACCTAGACCCATATCACTTGAGCCACCATCACTGAAAATGATAATTTTACCCGTGTCTTGGCATCCAGGCCTAGAAAGTAGGATTTTTTCCAATTTATTTAGAATTGCCTAACATTTGAGCAATTAGATCAACTCTTAACTTTACAAGACCTCAAGAGTCTTTAGAGTCAGCTCACTAGAGTTATCTCAGCCCAAAGTTAGCTCACTCTAGCTCAACCAACTCATTGAAACCAAGCAGCTGCCAATTTTGGAGTACCAACAACATGTCAATCCGAACCAAGCTGAACATAAGCTATGTTCATTGCATACAAATTATTTTTTAGTTACTTTTAGTTTTCGAAGTCTAGATTTGAGTTCTACAGCATTGTCCTAAAATCAAAGTAACGCTCTTTCACTAGCTCTACGAGGTCCAAGCTCAAGCTAAGATCACATTCTTCAATGTCCAATCTCAGCATTTTGGACTTTGATTTCAGTTCATTCATCTAAATTTGAGCTCATTTCCATTTTAAAAATTTACTAAGGTTCGAACATAGTTTCAATGGAGAGAAATTATACGATACATTATGGGCTTATAGGACTACAATATAAACTCTTACCAATGCCACTCCAGCCAAACTGGTATATCGCACAGATGTGGTTCTTCCATTACGTGTGCAAACCCAGCCTATAAGTTCGCATTTGTTTTTGAGCTTTCTATGGATCAATATCAAAAGTAGTGGATAATGTAGTGAAATCTCCTTGATGAGAAAAGGTTACAAGCAGTGGAACATGCAGAGGAATATCGAAAAAGGGTAGTCTGACACTATGCCAAATCAGTGATAAGCAAAATTTAAAAGTCAATGAGTTAGTATTTATGCAATCATTATGTGGAAAAATTATCCTCTTGTGAAGTGGGCACCAAATTAGGATGGACCTTATGTCGTCAAGGAAGCTTTGCTAAGCAACTCATATCGAATGATTGATATCGATGAGGTTGAATTGCCTGATCCTATAAATGCTCTTCATTTGAAGAAATTTTATGTATAATCTAGTTGTATATATAAAAAAAAACATCCTATCAATAATTTTCTTTGATGGCCAGTTCTCCCTTTCCCTATTAGTGCACTCTTCACTGTCCTTCATAGTAAAGCATTTTTTCATAGAAGAAGCATGAGTTTTACACAAGGAAATGGCCATGAAAAAAGTTTTTAACAAGAAAATTTTCATTCAAAATCCAAGAGCAATTAATCCACATGTTTTCACATCCAAGTACATACCAATTTTTCGAGTTTTCTGATCTTTCTATGAGCTTCAAGTTATCAAGCATTTGATACATGGTTCCCAAATTCTGCACGTCGGTGCACATAGATTTTTGAAATTTTGCACTTCGATGTGTAGGTTTTTCAAATTTTGCACTTCAATGCACATAGGACTTCATAATTCGCACATCGGTGCATACAAGTCTCTAAATTGTGCATTCCACTGCACACAAGTTTTTCAACATACAAGTTCTTCAAATTTGCAAGTCAGTGTCCACAAGTTTTCCAATTTCATGCAACAAGACACTCAAATTTCCTGATTTCAAAAGTTTCCAAAATGATTTTGTGCTTTGGCACTCCATTTTGATATTTCATCTGATAAAAGTTTTACAAAAAACATGCACTAGTATAAGATTTCATGCTCTATCACCTCCAAATAAATGTGGCTTGACATAAGATTTCATACTTTGGTGCACACAAGTAAACATACCAGTTTACACAAGTTTTCAAACTCTTGTGTTTTGGTATAAGATTTTGTGCCAACACCTTCAAGTAAATGCACCTTGGCATAATATTTCACACTTCACCATACACAAGTAAACATGCGAGTGCATAAATTTTATGCTTTGGCACACACAAGTCCCAATGTTTTGGTATGAGTTTTCGTGCCTTGATGCACACAAGGAAACACGCTATGGTATAATATTTCATGCTTCGGCACACCCAACTAAACGTGTCTTGACATAAGATTTTGCGCTTTAGCACGCACAAGTAAACATACTAGTTTACACAAGTTTTCAAACTTTTTTGTAAGATTTTGTGCATCAGCACACACAAGTAAACATGTTTCGGCATAAGATTTTGTGCTTTGATGCACACAAGTAATTGTACCATTGGATAAGATTATGTGTTTTGGTGTACATAAATACACACATCTCAATACAAATTTTCGCACTTTGGTGCATATTTTCATGCTTCGGTGCATACAAACATCAAAAGCATTTAAAGTTTGATAAACATTTCTTACAAGTATCATATTGTATCTAGCAAACACTTAATGTATCTTGCAACATTTTTAGAAAGTAAGTGAACAAATTCTAAAGTTGCAAAACATGGCTGAGTCATATTTCAATAAAAAAATTTGGATTCTCACTTATTTTTTAAATAAGAACATAAAAAAATACTATCAATTCAATTTGGATTTTGCTACATCTTTCAAAATTAAATTTTGGAATCCCTATTTTGTCATAGCTTTACTTATTAACTTGGAAAATTTACAACATTCTTCAAGAGAGAACTTTGTTCAATTTCAATTCAAAATTTCTATCTCAATCAACCGATTTTGGCAAAAGAGATTTTTAAATATAACCAACCGATCCATTTTCCCAAGCTAAATTTGATATTTAAGTCAAGTTCATTTTTTTGAACTTACTCCAAACCAAGCTTCCATTTTTTGTCCAAAATCAGTTTCAAGTTCATAAGAATGAACTAAAGTCCCAATTTTTTAACTATATACTACTCATATTCTCAATTTTTATTTCAATTTGTCAATCAAATCTATCGAATTTTCATATCAAGTCAATGGTCTCAATCAATTTTGAGAAATTTCTAATGTTGTTGGAATTCAAAAGAATTCACTCCAATTTTTAAATAACTTGTCAAGACAAGTTAAGTTCCCAAACAGTTTATCCAAAATCCATTCCAATTCATCCAAAACTAGCTCAAAAGATTGCTTGTTCAAAACCAAGTTCAAAATAAACTTTTAAACCTTTATGCACAAAGCATATAGGGTGCATCAATCAATGACTAGTATATTTTTTGGAGAAATGCTTAGTTCTTGGCTTGATTACCTTTGTTAAAGGCGGTAAGAATGCTTGGACCTTGTAGCGATGGGTGGATTCCTTTCTCTTACAACTTTCCAAATCCCAAATTTATAATTTTGCTGCTTCATATGACTCCCCATTCGAGGGAGGGGAGTGAACTTTGGTGAATGGGGTCTTCACATCTGTTTGAGTTTCTTCTTTAGTAGTCTTGGCACTTATTCTAAAATAGGAAAAACCAAGACATTAGGAAAAAAAAATAAGGTTGATTTCAAATCGGTACATGCAAAGGAGAATACATACCTATGACCTATTCAAGCTTTGTAACAAGGATGGGTGAGGAAGAAGCAGTTAGCTCTAGCAGAAAAACTCTCACAACAATAGATCAATCACAACAATAGATCAAGAGGAAGCAAGAATGTATGCTCAAATCCTTCATGAAAGGATGCCCTTCATTGACCTTCACAAAGTACAATAGGCAAATACCAAGACCCAAACTTTTATGCTATATATCCTATTGCCCTGTTTTAATACAATAGGAATGGATGTCGATTGATGTAATGTTAAAATAACAATCTAAACAAAAATTATGAGTTCATAAAAGATAACAAAAGAAAAAAAGAACAAAGGGAGAAAATAAAGCAATGCAACAAACACTTCGTATCACACCCCAATCCTTTGACCCTCAAATAATTTTTTTTTTGTTAAAACATAAATGTTGAGCTGCGACTACACAACAATTCAAAAGGAAATGAGCCATGCAATTCAAAATAATGGGGCAAACTTTTCATTATATAATCAATTTCGCTCTTACAAAATTACTTCACATTTTTCAATAACATGTATGACAAAAATGCCTCAAAACCATGACATTGATGTCTAACAAAAACAAAGCATCAATAAGACCAAAACAAGACGCGTCGACACTACAATAGACCCAAAACTTCCCCAGTAGGATGTGAGTTCAACCATCTGATCAACCTGTTGCCTCGGGTCCGCCAAAACCTGAAAAATAAAACAACAGAAGGCTTAGCCTTCGCAGTATGGCAACAAACCAAATAAATCCCTAACCCTCTAAAGTAAGGACTCGAATATGAAAAATAACAATTACACAAGCAAACCACTATCATGTCGTGACAGGGCATATATTTTCATGACTTGACATGAAAGCCTGTCACATATACCACAACATGTAAAGGCCATTTGATGGCCACAATAACACATTCACAAATCACATGCCAGTCATGCATAAACATATTATTCTCATTCACTTCATTCACAATTTTTTTCATTTACGTTAACTTTAGTGAATTGACAGTTCCAGTGGGTGAAAACACAGGTACGTGCACACCGCGGGTGGCCTACAACCAGGAGACAACCCTCGTGGTGGCCCCAAAACAATATGGATCCATTCACGCTGCAGCGGAAGAGCATTCATCCATGGATGTGTGAATTCCAAGGAGAGATACTCAACCTTCCCTAGGACACCCAGTTTGGGAAGGCAGGAGCCCAACGCTCCAAACACGACACAACAATACCCTAGGGCCTTGCACCGCCTGTGCTTCGAAGAGGCGAGACCAGTGGCGAAGGCAGAACAACTCCCAAACACATTACTACAACCCACTGGCCTCTCATCTCTTACTCTTTTTTACTTATCATTATGAAAGCACATTCACAAAATGACTCGCTAGCTCATGAGGTTGGTTCACTTCACGAGTGCACTCATACTTCTAATTGCCTTCACACAAGGACTACACATATCATTAACATTTTTAGCTAGTTGTCATAACATTAAGGGTTGATTTTGTTTGTTTAGTATAGCCAATTTGTGATTTTACTTTATTTTATAATAGTATAATTCTTATTTACTTTTGTTTATATTCAAAGTAAGAATGAAGGCTTTGATGTTTTTGGTGTGATTTGCCTCCTTGGATTTCAAGGTTAAGGTGAGGACTTGTTTTCATTGAAGATTTATTTGGAAGATTTAGTGTACCTCATCCAAGAGGACTCGAGCTTTAGATTTAGGATTGCATTTGTTTGTTTGGAGTGATTTTAATTAGTGAGTTTGTATAGACATTTTGACATTTAGCTTAAATAAAGTTTAATTCAATTAATTGGATATCAGTCTTAAATTTTGTTCCCATGTTTGATCCATTCTCACTACAGTTATAGAGATCAACTAATATAAAGTTTGTCAATTTGACCTTGATTTTATTGAAAATATTCTTTTTAAGGAGCTTCATTGCAAAAATTCAATGCAATTATACTTTGAGGTGTGTCATTTGTATCATTCACTAAAATGTTTTCACGTGCATGTCTGCCTTAAGGTGCATCACTATGCAAATGTTCTCTTTATAGTAACTATGGCTGATTGAAATCCAATTTCATCACTGCTATCATGTTATTCTTGGTGCCGGATTCTTCATAACTACTAGATGATGAAGCTGCTCGAGCTTAACTCAAGCTTTATGAGTCTGAACTAGAAGTTGACTAGTTTTGAATTGATTCATATATATATATATATATTCTTTAAATGAAAATGAAAACAACATAAAAGGTATTAAAATTGATAAAAAATTGCCAACATTCTTTAAAGATTGAGAATTAAGGAAGACATGAGTCGAGTCTAGTTTAAACAAGTCAAAGACATGTAACTTGAACTCGACTCATTTGTAAATTGAACTTTAGCTCAAGCTCAGGATCAACTGATTTACTAAAGGAGTTGAGCTTGAGTCGAGCTTATGCCGGTGAGTTTGAGCCGAGCTTGGACATCTCTGTGCATGTGTGCTTTCAAGCCCTCCTTCAGAACATATAAATTGCCCTGGTTTGTCACAGGACAGTCACGCAACGCTCTCTCAAAAAAAAAATTGAAATTATTTTTTTAATAGCCAGTTTTCTATATAAGTTTGGTGGTTAATTGAATGAAATCCAAACAGTAAGCTTGTGAAAAATTTTCATTATATGAAGGGGTTTCACTTATTTGCTACTTTGGTCTTTTGGGATTCTCTGGTTGGAAAGTAGTGTCATTTACAATACTGGAAGTGGGGGAATATGCCAATTTATGGTAGGTAAAGTGGTCATTGAGAAGAGAGAGACTCAGTCGGCCTCCGCATTCTCGGTTGCTTGGTGGAAACTGCACCCGCTAGCCTGAGGGTGGGAACTCAGAGAATCTGTAGATCTCCATTCATCGATCGATCTTTCTCTGTTGGCTTCTTTTCTTGTGGTCTTCTGTTGATGTCTCTATCGTGTTGACCCTTCCGATCATCCTCCATGTGAGAAGGGGCCTACGGATGGGTGTGACAGGTGATCTCTCTATCTCTTTCTATTTTTAGTGAAAGAATAGTTGTTTCTCTTTCTTGGAGCGCAAATCTGTATCGGGTCTTCACATCTTAATCAATTTCTGATCAGAATTTGTCCTTTTCCAAAGAAGTATTCATGCTTGTACCACCGATTTTTCTGTCCTTTTGTTGTTCCCCATGAATAGCCACATACGCAAGAAAACATCCCAGTCCTTGCAGCTTAATCTCGTTTCGTGGGCTCCATAGTGTGCTTGTGTTATCGTTTCTCTGCATCTGTGGGCTTGTTTTCTTTATTCGTCCCACCTGACGTCCCTCTTATTCGTTGCTTTTTTGTTTCCAAATTTGTATGGGCCATCGTTATATGTGAGGAACCTTTTTGTCTGATTCGGATGATCGTTGGAGCCATAAAACGGTAAAACTTGGTGGCGCTTCTGCTTCTAAGCTGAGGCTTTTCTGGGAGTGAGATACAATGACCTGGAGTTATAGATTTTGGATATTGTTCACTGGTGTTGGAGTATTTTTTGTGCATAATTTTTCTTTGGGTTCAGGGCAATTTCTGGTAAACCCAATGCTGAAGAGAGGTTTAAGGAGTATTACACCATATGTTAGGACGATATAAGGAAATTAACTGGTATAGATTTACTATTAGCATCTCAAAATTTTACAGTTGAAAAAGGGAACAAGAATTCTTTTAGCTCATGGATACATGATTTGTGCTCTTTCAAGATTCAGACATTGATTATAAGAATGTTTAGTTAATTCGTTGTTGCTTGACATGCTGCACCATTAGTTTACCTTTTTTTTTCCCTAAATTATTGCTGGATCTGTTTTAGCCGTCGTATCTACATATCAGCTGCTTTTTGTACTACTAAGATTTTTGTAGGTTCCCTTTCATGATTGAATATCAAAGTATAATAGTTTTGTTCTTAATGTTTGCGGGTCACAAAGCTTTTCTCATATTTTGACTGTAAGCCTTTCAATGATGAGCTACCTTTCAAATTAATTGTGAAGGTCCTGGAGCATGTCAATGTGATGCTGATATTGTTTGCCTATTATAACTGGAGATAGCTTCCTTTTTGTTCAGGTAGTCTTCTGGTCTTCTTTCACAAAAATTGAGCAGTCTTTCCTGTCATGAATCATTTCCTTTGACATGCATTTCTACTGAGAGTTCACATGTTTCTCTTCCATATCCAAGTTGTACCACTTTGAACCAGCATTCAATAGATTGTCCTTTGTGAGACATTCATCCTAAGTAAGTGCCAATATTGGTTGCTTAATGATGCAGATATGATTGTTGGATAGCTTATGTACATAGCCTCATCTAAAGGATTACTGTAGTTGCATGCCAGCTCTGTTTGGTTGCACCAGTTTGTAAGTCGGTGGTGTCAAGGCAGTCTGGTGCAGCCAAAGTACCTGACTGTTTTTGTCAAAATTTGGGTCACATCAAAGTCGGGCTAAACAAGATTATGCTAATGAAGGGAAATAGAAGCTGCTACAGTTGTCAAAATGTGCAATTGTTTTATTGGGAAATTCCATAGTATAGTTGATAGTTTGCAGCTAAAATTTAAACACGGAAGCAGATATTTTTCTTATATGTATGTATATATCTATATATACTCTCCCTGCTAACATACTTAAAGTTGTACTATCGGACTCTAATTTTGAATGAGGCTGCTAGGCTGCATCATGAGACGATCTTCCGTGGGCTAAAGTTTTGTGCATATCATAGTAATCATACCATTTTGTTCCAATACATAATGTAGTGTCTGGTGTCCCATATGTATACCATATGGGGTGGTATCATACAACATAAATAATATGCCTTGTGCCATGAATACAAATTTCACAATAAAGAAAAGGACCCGTATCCATTTTTTTTTCTGGGTTATAAAACCCCCTTGTACTTGACTCGGATACCCTCTTAGGAGTTGCAGGCGTGGGATCTCTTGTCATTTAAAGAAGAAAACATAGTTCAAGGCTAGATCAATGCATAGGATTAATTTGTGGTTTTTACCAAGTTAAAAGTTACAAAATCTTCCACTTTTACCATACATTTCCCTTTTTTTTTAATATATGGCTTCAAATGACCTTGCATGGCTATAGTTAATTCTACTAAGAGATGATAATCAGTTAAAACTAATTTGTAGGTTGTGTAAGAAAAAGAATCAGAGATCGGAGTCGGAATTGGCTAAACATCACTTAACAAAGACACAAGTAATGTGGCCCTATGCTCCTCTAGGGATTGATCTGGGGCTGGTAGTGTATGCAGCAATGTTATCTGTATCGTACGATACTGACGCGTATCGTACGATACGTATCGTATAGGTCAAGAAAACCTATACGATATGCTGTTTAAATACGATACGTGTTTGTATCGTACGCGTATCGCATGATACGGGAGTTAAATTAAAAAAGGGGCCGTCTCTCTCTCTTTTCTTGTTTCTCAATGCTGCAAGAGACGTGGGAGGGAGAGATTTTCTCCATTGCATCAAGATTTGCCAGTGAAGAAGCTTTATTTCTCATTGTGGGGAGTCTTGGGACGGTGGGAAGCTTGGAGGAAGAGGGTTTTTTGGTTTTTAACACCAAGAAGGTAATAAATAACTCATTTTTGCCGTTGAATCGTTCATTTCTCTTATTTCCTACATGTATTTGTATGTTTTTACTTGTTTTGTGAAGATATAATGTCGGATCCTACATGGCAGTGGTGTACAAGGGTGAATCCCAAAGATAGATTAAGAATTAAGTGCAATTACTGTAAGCAAATCATATCAGGATGGATTTCTCGCTTTAAAAACCATATAGCTGGTACACACAGCGATGTGGCTCAATGCAATGGCTCCCAAGAGAACCCATTGCCAGCATATGTAAAGCACCAGTGTCAGGAGC